>PVJS01029609.1:0-24645 GCA_004027185.1 Glis glis
TATATATATATATGCAAGTTATGTCTGACAACTGAGAAAACAAAAATGCTATTTACATAAAACATCATAGATTAAAAATACACAGTATTTGTATTTTAATACAATAATAGGGTCCCAGGACTCAAACAAGTTTGATTCCAGCATTTGAATTATGTAGTTATTTACTCTGCTACAAAGAACTATAGTGGAGGTAAACTTTGGCAGTTTATTTCTCAACAGTTAAATACTAATGAATTTCATTCACATGGTTTAGCATCTGTAGAGGAAGACACAGTTTCTTCAGCACACGCGCTGGATTCTGAGTCTTCCACTTCAGAATCCTCGCCAGTTTCCTCTTCGGAATCAGATTCCTGACTATCCAGTGACTCAGAGTTATCCGGAGATTCATTACTCAGTCTCTGTGGAAGAGAACAGTTCAAATAATGTTATGTCGATATATGAAGGTATCACTACCAACCTCACTAACATGTGTAGGGAGGCAGGAAGGATGAACAGTGAAAATACACCAAATGGTATGTGTGCACATATGAATGCATCACTTTGAATCTCACTATGGTGTATAATTACTAAGCAGCAATAAAAGTATATAGGTATATATATCAGTAATTTATTGTAAAAACTTTAAAACTAAAGTCCATTATCAGTATGCTTATATAGCTGACCCTCAATGTTGTAATGAGATTCTTTTCATCTTGCCCCTCAATAAAATCACTTACAAGTACTAAGTATTTGTTAGCAAAGTCTCTACCAAACTACAGCCTATTTCAGCAAAATCAGTGTTTAATCACTTGCCAGTTTTTTTTTTATGACACTGGGAATTGAACCCAGAGATAATCTACCTACGATCCACACCCCCAGCCCTTTTTACTTTTTGTTTAGAAACAGGGTCTCACTAGGCTGCTGAGAGTCTATTAGCTGAGGCTATCCTCAAACCAGCACTCCTCCTGTTTCAGCCTCCCAAGTACTGGGATTACAGGTGTGCACCACTACACCTGGCACATTGGACAATTTTTTAAAAGCACTGAACTGCTTTTTTGAAAAAAGGCACAATTGAAATTGTACTTCTCTAGTGAGCTAATGTTCTGAATTTCCAATCAGCTATGGAATAATACTTTTAAGGCAGCTAAGAGAGCTAGTATAGTACCTCAAATGAAAACTTTGAACATTAATTCTTTCATGGCTCTCAAATATAAGGATGCAGATGGGCGTGGTGGTGCACACTTGTAATCCTAGTACTTGGAAGACTGAGACAGGATTGCAGGTTCAAGGCCAGCCTCAGCAACTTAGCAAGGCCTTCTGCAACTTGGGGGTGTAGCTCAGAGGCAGAATGCCCCTGGGTTCAATCCTCAGTACCACATTTAAATAAATAAACAAACAAATAAATAAAACAAAATGTAAGGCTGCAATTCAGTACAAGAAAAAATTTAACTTGAAACTTTCTTCCCATCAGCAAGATGGATTTTTTTTTTACAAATATGAGTAAGTCTTAAAACCTATTAAACCAAGCCTGGTTAAATACCGCATGAGGCTAATTCTTATAAACATACTGGCTACTATCAAATTTTCAAAAAGTCAGCTAATACCACCAAACTTATTTATAGTACCAACCATTCTATAAATGACAGTTAATGATGGTATAAAATTAAAGTGAAAACTACCTTAAAAGGTGTCAACTATAAAATATAACAATTTTCCATATCTTTACCAGATATAGGCATTACTACTCCCATTTTACAGTTGAGGAAAACGAAGTCTTAACAGGATAAACAACCTGCTCTAATCAAGAAATTTAATGGTGCTAGGCAGGAAGATAAGACTCAAACCTAGGAAATCTGATCCCAGAGCCCAAACATTACTGATCACACTATTTCCTTCAACTCTACAGAAAAATACACAATTTTGAATCAGGTGAGTATTAAATTACCTACCTCTATTACCTCTGCCATATAGTGTACATGTTCTGCTACTTCTGCCAACTCTTTATTCTCCTTTTTCAGGCGGGCGATTTCATTGTCCTTTTGTTCAATTTCGTTATGAAGCTACATAACATAAGTAAAGTTCACTATTCCATAGATTTGCTATGTTACAAACAAATTATATGCATCCAAGTAGTAACTGACAGACACATATAACATAAAGATGGCTCTCAGCCGGGCGTGGTGGCGCACGCTTGTAATCCCAGTACTTGGGAGGCTGAGACCAGAGGATCCGGGTTTGCGGCCAGCCTCAGCTACTTAGTGAGGCCCTCCGCAACTTCGTGAGACCCTGTTTCAAAATAAAGGATAAAAAATAGGACCGGGGGTATAGCTTGGAGGTAGAACGCCCCTGGGTTCAATCCCAGGTACTGCCAAAAAAATAAAAAAAAAGATGGCTCTCAACAAGCTGGGCATGGTGGTACATGCCTATAATCCCAGTACTTGGGAGGCTGAGACAGGAGGATCACAGGTTCCAGGCTAGCCTCAGCAACTTGCCGAGACCTTCAGCAACTTAGTGAGACCCTGTTTCAAAATAAAAAATAAAATAGGGCTGGAGGTGTAGTTCAGAGGTAGAATGTCCTTGGTTCAATCCACAGAACTCCCCCCAAAAAAGAAAGAAAAAAAAATGGTTCTCAACAGGATTCATTTTAAGAGTTGCCTTTCTAGTCATTTTCTTAGGCCAACATGGTACAAATTATACTCAATACATACTTTCTCGTTTTCCTTAAGTGCTTCATAGAGAGCTTTCCTCCGTTTTTCTGCCACTTCTTTCCAATATTGAGAGGATGGGTTTTCTGAAATAAATGTTTTATATCAATTCTGAAAAAACATTACTGTAAGAACCCAATGATTTTTTTCTGTTAAAAAAATTTCCTGCATGGAACAGTGGTACATGTGTATTATACAGCAATTGGAAGCCTGAGATAGGAAGATCACAGGTTTGCGACCAGCTTACAGTTAACTTAGCAAGGTCCTGTTTCAAAGTTAAAATGTAATAAAACAGGGCTGGAGGTGTAGCTCAGTGGTAAACACCCTCCCCAGTTTAAAAAAAATCTAATGTTTTTCTTATTTATTTTTCCTAACTTTTCAATCCTTCGGAAGAATTACAACAGAAGTACAATACACATATCACCTACACTGAACATTTCACATTTGTTTTGTGTGTTTATGTGTATTTATTTGACTTTTTTTGTGGTACTGGGGATTGAACCCAGGGGTATTCTACCTCCGAGCCATACCCCCAGTCCTATATTTTATTCTTTAATTTGAAACAGGGTCTCACTAAGTTGCAGATGGCCTCACTAAGTAGCTAGCCGGCCACGAACCCGGATTCTCCTGTCTCAGCCTCCCAAGTACTGGGATTACAAGCGTGCGCCACCACACCCGGCTTATTTGACTTTTTTATTGTTGCTAGCACTAGGAATTGAACATAGAGCCTGGCAATACTAAACTCACACACTACCACTGAGCTATAACCCCAGCCCTAAGAATGACAGTTTTTAAAAGTCCGCATCAATTATTTTGTACACTGTTCTTAATTTTCAATTTCTGTTTCCATGGAAATTTTGAAGTTAAACTTTTTTTGGCAGAAATACTGCATAAGTATATTGTATTCTCAATGTATCCTTAGGAAGCACATACCAATTTGCTTCAAAACTGGAGATGTTAAATTTATCATTTGATTAAGATGACATCTATCAGATTTCTCCCTTGCAAAGATACCTTTTTTCTCTCTGTAACTAACAACTAATCTGTGGAATAAAATTTTGAGTCTGTTGGCCGGGTGTGGTGGCACACGCTTGTAATCCCAGTACTTTGGGAGGCGGAGACCGGAGGATCTGGGTTCGCGGCCAGCCTCAGCTCGCTCTCTCTCTCTCTCTCTCTCTCCTTAGTGAGGCCCTCCGCAACTTCGTTAGACCCGGTTTCAAAATAAAAAGTATAAAAAAATAGGACCAGGGGCGTAGCACGGAGGTAGAATGCCCCTGCGTTCAATCCCCCGTACTGCAAAAAAAAAAAAAAAAATTTTTTTGAGTCTGTTTAAAAGCCTATTCCCCAACCACTTTTCATCCAATTTTAAGTCCATTGCAATAGTGCTTAAATCTTGCTTAAATGGCGATTTTCTATTTATATAAGTCCTTCTACATAGAGTAGTTGCCATTATTCTGTAAAAAGAACTTTCCCTACACCAATTTAAAAGAAAATTTATTGGTATAGAATCATGTCCTTTTGTATTCAACAATATTTACCTTACATCATTAATTTAAAATTTTAAGACAAAGCCACGTATTTTTTCATACCTTTAATCATAAGATCAAATGCTTCTTGGGTGACTCCTCCAAGATTTTTATTTTCACTAGGTTCTGGGACAATAACAACTCCAGAGCTGGAAGTCTTAGCTGTTAAGTGGTCACTCCAAAGTTTCCTTTTGGATAATAAGCCTTTATGCAACTATAATGGAAATATTTATTTACTTTGATTTAATGAACAGGAAAGCTAGGTGGTTTTGTCATTTATACTGTAAAAAAAGAGAACTCATATATCTTTATCTTTTTAACATCTATGGATCTTTTAAGAAATTATACAATACATTAATGGAGTCACCATGTCAGCACCAAAAGAAATTTGGGACAAACTTCACAAAGCTGGAAAAGAAAACTATTTAAGGAAGAAGTATGACTCAGAAGCTGATGATTAGAATTCAATTATAATTCTTTGTAAATCCTATTTATTTCTGTTTTCTTCACTTCTAAATGTGTTTTCTAAACACATTCATTCATGATTTCATCACAGAATAAATAAAAAAATAACACTTTATTCTCAAACCATCAAACATTACTCCTATAAGATAATTCATAACTTATTACATCATTCCAATTCTACTACAGGTATTCACAATGATTCTAAACTTTCCAAGTTGAATAATTAAAAACCACTTTTTTGGGTAATATGTAAATGCTATTTTTACATTATTTCCAAATTTCAACAATTTAGGTGTTTTAGACCAAAACTTTGGAAATGTTTTTAATGTGGATGTTGTATATTTCTATCCCCTTTGAGCCCTATAATACATACCTCATTTTCTCTTCCAACGAGAGATCCAGCTGCAGAAGGCTGAATCATCTTCAGAGTTCTTCTTGGAACAGGACTATTCTAAAAGTCAAGATAATCCATTATCTGATTACTGAGTTACTATATTGGTTATCTAATTACTGAGTTTCTATAGTTAGTCCTAGTACAATTTGAAAAAAATCACTAAGAAAAATAATATCTGGCCTGCTATATAATTTAATAATACTACATATGAACAAGACACTAGTTTAATCAAATGCAAAATTTATTTTCCAAGATTATAAAACAGTTTGAAGAAATTCTCAAGAATGGATCATATTACCCAAATACAAACAAGTAACTTTTTCCTTGTTTCAATATATAATCTTGCTATAATTATTTTGTCAAACCAATTATATCTAGTTTAAACAAATATATAACAAAATTTTAAGCTCTGAGTAATAACTCAAACTATATATGACAAAATTCCAGTATAACAAGAATATCTATACTCTCTTTAAAAATGTCTACACAGAAACTAGCAACTTACAGGTACTTTAGTTTATAAATCAAAACAATAACTTTTATGGTATGAACACATCAAGGAGGTAAGTTGGAGAGAAAGGTTAATTATTTACACTGCAAAATACTTCTTCCTCTAATCAAAAGGACACATCTCAGCCAGGCGTAGTGGCTCACCCTTGTAATCCCAGTACTTGGGAGGCTGAGACAGGAGGATCACAGGTTCACGGCCAGCCTCAGCTACTTAGTGAGGCCCTCTGCAACTTAGTGAGACCCTGTTTCAAAATAAAGAATAAAAAATAGGGCTGGGGGTGGAGCTCAGAGGTAGAATGCCCCTGGGTTCAATCGTCAGTACCGCAAAAAAAGGACACATCTCAGACTTCCTTTAAATCATGACTATTCCGAACAAACTTTTATGTATTCACAAAGGAATGTAATTGTGTGTGTGTGTGTGTGTGTGTGTGTGTGGTACTAGGGATTGAACCCAGGTGCATTCTACTTCTGAGATATACCACCAGCCCTATTTTATTTCTTATTTGGAAACAGGGCCTCACTAAGTTGCTGAGGCTGGCCATGAACCTGTGATCCTCCTGTCTTATCCTCCCGAGTACTAGAATTACAAATTTGCGCCACCATGCCCAGCTATAGGAATATAGTTTTTAAGAACATATTGTATATTGAAACAAAGTACATGTGTAATAGATAAATCCCCTAAATCATTACCTGATTGGAGAAGCAGTTTTGCTCCAAGCTCATGCATTAGGAGACATGTAAAATGTCACTGCTTAAGGCTTACTAAAATACTCAAAACTGCCCAAGCTATTGTTTTGGAATACTGCCTTCCTTATAATATGTAAATACCTTCCTGTATAGTTCCTGATCTGAAAGGTCTCTCTATTTTTGCAAAAAATCATTAGTTATACTGCGTCCATGGGATAGCAAACAATGGTGAATACTCAAACAAGGTTAGCAAGAACATGATACCATACGAGCGTGAGAAAGTTACTGATTCCACACTGTACTTCACATGACAAAGTTCACCTTTCCCACGGTAAAGTTTCTACTGCTGATTATTATCTCACTATTTAACTGAAGGACAAATGCCAGCTACTCTGAGAACAAATATTACACCAACATTTCAGATATAATTTAGATTATAGACTAGTCAACATTCTCCATACAAATAGAAAAAAATGTAACTTTGGAACCTCAATAATAGGAGATTTAAATGTTTGATGTTAATAATGGTCAAAGAAACCAGCTACAAAAAATGACCAGTTCCAAGATTTAACTTTTATACATGTAAGCTTTATAAAATCTGGCCTAAGAAAGATACTTTTACTATATTATTATTTTCTGTATACAGATTATGCATTGGAATAAGACTGCTAGATCCAGAAAGTTTTATTTATATACTTATGAGTCTTAATCTTTTTAGGAAACAATTGGCTATTCTGTGAACCCTCTCCCCAAAAAATGTACACAAGAGTACACTCAGAATTCTGCATACAAATGGCAAGGAATCCATGAACTCAGAATTAAAACTCACTCTTCAAATCTAGTTCTAGACTAATTACCTCCTTTTACAGATGGGTAAACTGAGGCAAGGATGCTACTTAACCCACTCAAGTTTTGGTTCTGCTCCCGCTTTTGGAGGCAGAACCAGAACCAAACAGAAGCTAGGTCCTTTTATATCTGAGATAGTTTTACTGTAGCTAGTAAACATTAGACTGTTTTTGAAATGTAGGGATCTGCTAGAATTAGGTAAATTATTTGGCTGGGATTTGGTTCAAAATAATCCAGTGGAGGAGAGGAGGAGATTATTATATTACACCCAAAACAGTGGGAAGATGTCATCCTCAATGGAAGTCAATGGACTCAAATTCACAACTTATCAATGTGAAGTATTATTCAAGAAAAACAATGTAAGGATCCTGAGAAAATCAAAGCAAACAAAAAACAACCTGTCAAAAGGTGCTTGCTTTCACTCATCAATGCCTTTTATTTACTCTAATTTAAATCTGCAAATTGATACTTTCCCTGAAGATGTAGTCCAGCTCCAGGATCCTCATATAGTTTAAGTTGTATGGTAGGACCTAACTAAATTGTAAAATCATTTGAACCATAAAAGTGGACCCAGTCAAAATTATAAACTCAAAACTAAACAAACTGTCCTATTATCCCAACAATAAATACTTGATATAAGATTTCCAGTGATTTTATCATACATACAGAGATTTAAAAAGTATTGCAAAACAGGCTGGAAAATAATGAATATTATGCACTCCGGAAAAACACTCAATATAATGCAATGTATGTCTCTGTGGTCAAACTAATTCTGAAGTCATTTACAAAGGTTTTAATAATTTCATGAAATATAGAAAACAGAGCAGTAATAATCTTGTATGCAGAAAATCCTACAGAATCTATTAGTATTAGTACTGTTAGAACTAATAAACAAGTTTTACAAGACATAAGATCAAGATCCGAAAATCAGTTGTATTTCTGTACTGTAGCAATGACCAAACTGGGAACAAAATTAGGGAAACAATTCCATTCACAACAGCATCAAAAAGAATAAAATACTTAGGATGTTCTCTATCTATTCAGTGACTCAAGGTTCACAGAAATTATAGTCAGTTTAAATTTAGCTAAATTATGTCAAAAATACTTTCTATACCTCTAGTTTAAATTACTCAGAGGCTGAGGCAGGAGGATTGCTTGAGTGCAGGGGTTCAGAGCCAGCCGCCAGCCTAGCAACATACTGAGGCCTTGTCTTTTAATAGTAGTAGTAGTAGTAGTAGTAGTAATAATAATAGTAATAAACCTTTTAGCAGGGTATGGTGACACACACCTGTTATCCCAGCTACTCAGGCGGCTGAGGCAGGAGAACTGCAAGTTCAAGGCCAGCCTGGACAAGACCCTGTCTCAAAAATAAAAACTGAAAAATGGCTGGAGATGTAACTCAGAGATAGACCACTTGCCTAGCATGTGTGAGGCCCTGGGTTCAATCCCCAGAACTGCAAAAACAAACAAAATCAAAACACTTTTGGCCATATGCTTTCTATACTACATTAAAATAATTCTATTACATACCTTTACAGTCCCTTGGATTTCTTGTTTCTGCTTCATACTGGGATTCATTCTACAGCTGACGAAGCACAAAACACTAGTAATAAAAAACAGAATATGGTTTGTACCTGAAGGTAGAGTCTAGATTTTTTTTTTTGGTTGCAAATACTAATAATCAGCCGAACGTGGTGATGCATGCCTCTAATCCCAGTACTAAGGAGGCTAAGACGGGAGGATTACAGATTCACAGCCAGCCTCAGCAACTTAGCAAGGCCCTCTGCAACTTAGTGAGATCCTGTTTCAAAATAAAAAATAAGCCAGGCGTGGTGGCACAAGCCTGTAATACCAGTACTTAGCAGGCTGAGATAGGAGGATCATGGGTTCGAGGCCAGCCAAGGCAATTTAGCAAGACCTTGTTTCATATAAAAATAAAAAAGGCTGGAGGTGTAGCTCAGGGGTAGAATGCTCCTGGGCTCAATTCGTAGTACAAAAAAAAGATAAAAATAAGATAAAATAAAAATAATTTTAAATTGGGGTAATAATTAAAAATTGGGGTTGTAGCTCAGCTTTTTTGTAGAAAGTCCCTGGGTTCAATCCCCAGTACCACAAAAAAAGGAAAAAAACTTATAATCATAAAAATCATACTACTGTAAGGTAGACCCACTACCTACTAGCACATTATGGTGTCCTGGATTACAGATCTCAAAAATCTAAAAAATGGGCATCAGGAAAAGCAAAACACAGATACTTGGGTATTTAGCAGACTTAAACTAGAATAAATTTGGCACTGTCAATAACTTAATAGTGACTTAATATTCAAATGAATGTGTTCATATATATGTATGTATGTTTATGTCTGTATGTTTAAACACCAACATGAACTGAAGGACTAACAAGCAAGGGAGGAAATAAAGAGTTATTTAATGTGGTAAATTAGACCACTGGGCTAGACTCATTGCAAATAACCTCTGAAGCTCCCAGCCATGCTTGTGCCCCTCTAAGAGATCTCCCTAATTTTTGTGGCCTTACCTTTCCTCAGTGCAATGGTTTTCAAATTTTGACTATGACCCTCCTCTTCCATTAATACATTTACACTGTACCCTAGCACACATACCAGTACTTGGGAGGCTGAAACAGGAGGATCGCATGTTCAAAGCCAGCCTCAGCAACTTAGCAAGGTGCACATCAACCTAGTGAAACCGTGTTTCCAAATAAGAAATAAAATAGAGCTGGGGGTGTAGCTCGGAGGTAGAATGCCTCTGGGTTCAATCCCCAGTACCAAGGGAGGACAGGCAGGAGGGTGGGTGGGCAGGCAGGCAGAAAGAAGGAAAGAAACTGTTGGACCAGACCCACTAAAGGGAGCTGAGGCAATGTTTTTCAAAGTGTGGGTTGTGACTCAGGATCCTAAAATCATTTAGTGGGTCACGTCAACATGGCTTAGAAAAGTGTAACTAAACAGAATGGAACCGAAGAAATAAGTAAATAACATTTCGTGAGATTTCTAATTTAGTTAGATGGCTGCGTCCTCAATTATGATACAAAATGCGCTTTCGTATTTAAAAAGCTGAAAGCCACTGATAACTAAGTTTAACTCTTCATGCTTACCACACTGTCAGCCGCCTTGCACCCTCATTTGCTTTTTATTCTGTAGTTCTTTTCTAAACTAAATTAAAACCCCTAGGAGAGTCCAAAGGAAGCTCTGATAAGTGGGAGAAACCAGTGTCTGCAACACCAGTATCATTTTTTAATGGGAGACACAGGATTCAGCGACCGCTTCCCTGGAGCCCATGTCTGCGGACCCCTGCCGGCCTTGGCCAGCCCAGCCCCCCGCGGCTCGTCCCGGGGTCGGCCCAGCTCCATGGCAGCCAGTCCCGGGGTCGGCCCAGCTCCATGGCAGCCAGTCCCGGGGTCGGCCCAGCTCCATGGCAGCCAGTCCCGGGGTCAGCGCAGCCACCGCGGTGCGACCCGCCGTCAGACCCCGGCCGAGCCTGGCCAGCCCAACCCACCGCGGCGAGCCAGCCAATGGGGAGCGTGGACGCGAGCGCGCCAAAACTGGCCCACCCAATGGCGCGGCTCCGCTGGCGCCGGCTCCCGCTCCCACGTCGGCTCCCAGCCCTCGGCCCTCAAGCCCGCCGCCGAGGGACAGCGTGAGTCCCGGTGGTGAACGCACCCGGAGCCCCTTCGGTCCCACCCCTGCCAGCTCTCCACTTACCCAGTGGAATCGCTCAGGCTTTGTAGTCAGGGCCGGGAGGCGTGGGGCCGCGCCTCAGACAGGACTCTCAGGAAACTTACGTGGAAGGCCGCAGCGAGACGCGCGGGAAGCGCAGCCAGAACGACTCCGCTCGCCCGCAGGGACGGCCACGTGACCCGGACGCCGGCGAGGGGCGGGGCCTCCGGAGCAGGCCAATCGCCGCTCGCGTTGGTCCGCCCCCTTCTGCGCCTGCGCAGTGGGCGGCCGAGAGTGCTGTGTTTGGTAGGGATGCCTGGTCTAGCTGTCTGCTGCCAGGTCGGTGTCCTCTGACCCTGCCCTGCCGACCCTGCCCTCAGAACTTCCTTCCAGTGCTCTGCGCTCTTGCGCTTTACCAGCGGCGATCCTCCTGTCTCAGCTTCCCAAGTGCTTGGATCACAGGCATGTGCCACTGCACCTGGGAGAATCACACTGCTTTCAAACACAGTGGTCACAATTTTGGTTAGAAGGGAACTTTATGGAAAGAATTCCAGTTATTTGATATTATACTCAGGTAGATCACAGTCATCAAACTTCCCTCTTGTCTCCCTGTGGATGTTCTGTGTCATTCCCCATGACAGAACTGAGCTCCTCTGCCGTGCATTCCTGAAGCATCCTCTGGTGTCCTTGAAACCTGACCAGCCCGGGGTCTGACTTAGTTAGGAGTCTGAGTGCATTGTCCTTTTTTTAAGCTTCCAGACTGGCGCCAGGAGTGGTGGCACAATCCTGTAATCCCAGTACTTTGGAGGCTGAGACAGGAAGATCGCAGGTTCAAAGACAGCCCCAGCAAATAGACTCTCATCAACCTAGCCAGACCCTAATTCAAAGTAAAATTAAAACAGGGCTAGGAGCCGGGCATGGTGGCGCACGCTTGTAATCCCAGTACTTGGGAGGCTGAGACCGGAGGATCTGGGTTCGCGGCCAGCCTCAGCTACTTAGTGAGGCCCTCCGCAACTTCGTGAGACCCGGTTTCAAAATAAAGTATAAAAAATAGGGCCAGGGGTGTAGCTCGGAGGTAAAACGCCCCTGAGTTCAATCCCCGGTACCGCAAAAAAGAAAAAACAGGGCTGGGGGTGTAGCTCGGAGGTAAAATGCCCCTGGGTCCAATCCCCAGTAACACACACACACACACACACACACACACACACACACACACACTTCCAGACTAGCATTTGTTTACAGACTTCCTTCAAAGCACTACTGAGCTACTGAGCACCAACAGGAGAACTTGGGAAAGCTCACTCATCAGTCTCTATCTACATACTAACCTGCAGGACAGTGTTGCTCTAACTAGTTGCAGCTCTAATGGCCTTGGGTGTGTTGGTCCCTGTGCACCTGTGCAACCACACGGAAAGACATGCTCTCCTTATAGAACTTGATTCCAAAGTCCTCAATTCTAAGTAGTAGGTTATGCCTTGTTTTGAATCATATTGTTCTTTCAGTCTCCCTAGAGTGGAGTTTATTGTTTTATACCCAAGAGAATAGATTCAATTTGTTCTGAAATTAGAAGTCATTCATGTCAGGCTCAGGGTCTCTCATTTAAGCACTGGGCTCTAAGTAGGGAAATCATGAGGGATTCGCTAGGCTGAGGTACGTGTCAAGAAGGGCCATCGTCCCAGGTAAAGCTGCTACTTGAGAACACTATGGAGAGTATAAACTCTTAAGAGTCTGTCTGCACCTTAATCTTCTAATAGGAGAATGTCAGAGTTCAGAATTTATTTTTCCAACTACTAGTGTTATACTTAGAAACAAAGATGCACTGGTTTCTTCCTGGAAATGGGTGTAATAATGGTATTGTGGTTTTTACTGTAATAGTTTTTACTTGGAAGTAGTATTTACAGATGAAGTTATTTATCTGATTTTTTTTTAATTATCATTGAGGGAGAAAAGGAGGAAGATATAAACCAGGCTTCCTCAACATTGGCACTATAGACATTTAGACTAGCTGTATTTTTGTTGTGGGGGCTGTCCTATGCATTGTATGTCTCTACCCCCAAGCTACCAGGAACCCATCCCATTTGTGAAGAACAAAAATGTCTGCAGACAGTGCCAATAGAGTCTGCAGAGCAAAATCACTCCCAGTGGAGAGCCATTGGCCTTACGTTCATAACTGTTGAAATTAGTGTTGTTATATATGTTTGAGCCATCAATCCTTCAATAATAATTTTTTAAAATTTTGTGGTGCTGGGCATCATACCTGGGGTCTTGCTAAGCAAGTACTCTACAACTGAGCTACACTCCCAGTCTGATTTATGTGTGTGTATAAAGGGCGTGGAGGATACTGGGGATTGAAGTCAGGGGCACTCTACTGATAAAGGGTGGTAAGCTGGAGTACCTGGCTTCTAGCTTAAGACTGATCAGGGAAGTCAGGCGTGGTGGTGCACACTTGTAATCCCAGTACTTGGGAGGCTGAGACAGGAGGATCACAGGTTCACAGCCAGCCTCAGCAATTTAGTGAGGCCCTCTGCAACTTAATGAGACCCTGTTTCAAAAAAAAAAAAATACAATAGAACTGGGGGTATAGCTTAGAGGTAGAATGCCCCTGGGTTCAATCCCCAGTAAAACACTGTCTCTCTGTCTCTGTCTGTCTGTGTCTGTCTGTCTGTCTGTCTCTCTCTCTCTCTCTCTCTCTCTCTCTCTCCAGGGAGTCCAAAGAGGATTGAAAATGGACCAATCAGGGCCCAGATCTAAGTACCAAAGGAGAGCAAAGGAAGCAGAACTGCAGCTGCAGTGAGGAGGACAGTGGTGACAGGGTAGCAACCCGGGGGAGGAGGGGGGATATAATGCTAGGATGACAAAGCAGCAGTGACCTTCTGTTGGTAAGGAGAGAAGCAGAGTAGCAGTGAGAGTAGCAACCAAGTAGTGACACTTGCAGTAGCGACCCGCCGGTTCCTCCTCACAGGAAGCCAAGCTCCTGCATGAGCGCTGGGGTAAAGTGACGCTTTGGGGTCTTATAGCGGACTCTAGTGGACGCTGCTTGCTCTATAGTCCCGCCACGGAGGGTTGTTGCTTTAGGCAGCTCCCTGAAAATTGTTCCGTGGTTCCCTGCCACTGAAGGTCGCTGCTCCATGCAGCTTTCTGAAGATTGTTCCGTGGTTCCTACCACGGAATGTCGCTGCTCTAAGGCAGCCTTCCTGACACTAGTCTTTCTCACACGACAATGACATGAAGCCTGATACAATAATTTGAGAGTATATTTAATAATTTGGGGGGTCAGGGAGGAGAGAGATGACGATTCTTCCCTGGCCATTCGTGGCCAGCACCTTACTTTTATAGAAACTTTAGACAAGGAATCATAAAAGTTAATCAAGCCTGGTGTGGTGGTGCATGCTTGTAATCCCAGTACTTGGAAGACTGAGACCAGAGGATCCGGGTTCACGGCTAGCCTCAACTACCTAGTGAGGCCCTCCGCAACTTAGTGAGACCCTGTTTCAAAATAAAGAATATAAAATAGGGCTGGGGGTGTTGCTCGGAGGTAGAATGCCCCTGGGTTCAATCCCCAGTTCCTCAAAAAAAAAGTTAATCAAACACAGAAACTAACAATTGTCACAAGTTACAATAAAGAAGGTCAGTGAGGCAGGCATGTGACAAGCTTAGAGGAAGGAGGTTTATTAAAGGTTACTAGGTGGAGACGACATCAAAGACCGCACCTTAGAGATTACACCAGGTCCCTTGGAATGTGTCTGCTTGTGGGCAGATCCCTCCCAGCCAAATACTGTGTATTCAAACTGAGCCGGTTCAAGATAATAATCTTAGTGTGCCTTCTAAAATGGCCCTTGACAGGGTCTCTCGCGTGTGCAGGAGCTATGCTGCTTTTCCCTGTCTCCTATTAAATGCTGTACCTTGATTCCTGTGTCTCCTTGGCTCTTGAAGACAAGAGCTGAGGTAACCTATGGGTCTAATTCTAATTCTTTTTTTTTTTTTTTTTTTTTTTTGCGCAGTACCGGGGATTGAACCCAGGGGTGTTCTACCTCCGAGCTATACCCCCGGCCCTATTTTTTATCCTTTATTTTGAAACCGGGTCTCACGAAGTTGCGGAGGGCCTCACTAAGTACTGAGGCTGGCCGCGAACCTGGATCCTCCGGTCTCAGCCTCCCAAGTACTGGGACTACAAGTGTGCACCACCACGCCCGGCTGTCATCAGTATTTTTAAAAATCATATGATCTCCATAGCAAAGACAAATGACAAGCTAAGAGAAAATATATTCAACTTATTTCAAAAATAAAAAGCTAAACTGGGTGTGGTGGCACCTGCCTGTAATCCCAGTACTTGGAAGGCTGAGACAGGAAGATCGCAGGTTCGAGGACAGCCTCAGCAAGTAGTGAGACTCATCAACCTAGTGAGACCCTGTTTCAAAAACAAAAATAAACATAGGGCTGAGGGTGTAGCTCAGAGGTAGAATGTTCCTGGGTTCAATTCACGGTACTATCAATAAATAAACAAATAAATAGCTAAGTTCCCTAATTTATAAAGACGACCAATTGAACAATTTTTCCCTGCAAGTCAAATTGTTCCAGTGACTCTTCAGTTGAGCAATATGGGTTGGTATCCATATTAGTAACCACCCATCAAACAACTATTGGTTATTTGGACATTATTGGTAACCATTCTGCCCAAATTTTGCTGCATATTTGGTCACATGTAGTTCTGCCTGGTTCTGCCATTCACCCTGATTCACTGGCTGTATATTATAACATTCAGCCTCGTCTTGATTTCAGGTGTGCTCAGGTTAACCATATGATCCCAACTTCCATTTCTGGTCACCTCTTGTGTATATCCCAGACTTGGAGTCCTATTGGAACAAATGTAAAGACAAAGTACAAGACTATGAGAAGAGTTTGTAAGAATATGTTTGATTCATATTTGGCTGAATTTATGTGGCATGATTTCTGCATATATCAGAACAGTTTCCTGTTAACTAATATGATGTTTTGACTTTTGGTTTTAGTCTGTTTTCATATAAATATCCCAGGACAGCTAGGTGTGGAAGCCTTAATCCCAGCTACTCAGGAGGCTGAGGCAGGAGAATGTATTGACTGAATACATCAGAGACAAAATGTTCAGTTGATCCTATACATAACTAAAATATTGATAGGGGGAAAAAGCAGCAAGCCAATATAAGATGTACCAAAGATAGAAATAGGAAAAAGATATACAAATTATTTGTGTGTGTGTGTGTGGTACTGGGGATTGAACCCAGGGGCATTCTACCTCCGAGCTAAAATCCCAGCCCTATTTATATTCTTATTTTTGAAACAGGGTCTCACTAAGTTGCGGAGGGTCTCACTAAGTAGCTGAGGCTTTCCTTGAAGCTGCGATCCTCCTGTCTTAGCCTCCCAAGAACTGAGATTACAGGCGTGTGTCACCATGCCCAGCTTACAAATGATTTTTAAACATGTGAAACCATGCTCAACTTTGCTCAGAATAGGATATATGCAAATTAAAACACTGAGAAACCATTTCGTCTATCAGATTAGCAATTATTCAAAACCTGTACAACATACTTGTGATAGGCAGAATTCCAAAATGCTCATTATCTCTGACCTCTGAAGTTATACCCATGGTTCTGTAATAAGGCAGAGGTGATGATGTTTTATCAATGTGATTAAGGTTTCAAATCAGTTGACTTTAATCCAGAGGGAGGGTATTCTTATGGCCCTGATTCAAGCAGTAGAATGTCCTTCAACAGAGGGTTTAGACCTTTCCTGATGCTAGTTATTCATTCTCTTATTGGCCTTGAAGAAGTATGTTGTCACAAACTTCACAGCCCCAAAGAAATTAGTTCTTTTTTTTTTTTTTTGCAGTACCGGGGATTGAACGCAGGGGCGTTCTACCTCTGCGCTACGCCCTCGGCCCTATTTTTTATACTTTATTTTGAAACCGGGTCTCACGAAGTTGCGGAGGGCCTCACTAAGTAGAGAGAGAGACAGAGAGACAGAGAGAGAGAGAGAGAGAGAGAGAGAGAGAGAGAAAGCTGAGGCTGGACACGAACCCGGATCCTCCCGTCTCCGCCTCCCAAAGTACTGGGATTACAAGCGTGTGCCACCACGCCCGGCTAAATTAGTTCTTTTAACAAATGGAGATTGAAGCAGATTCTTCTCCAACAGAGCCTCTAGATAGCAGTGCAATCTGGATGACACCTTGTTTATAGCCCTGTAAAACTCTAAGCACAGGGCCCAGGTAAAATGTACCCAGATTCCTGATGCACAGAAACTATAAGATGATAAATGTACTTTTTTTGTTTTTGTTTGTGTTACTGGGGATTGAACCCAGAGGCATTCTACCTCCAAGCTACACCCCCAGCCCTATTTTTTATTCTTTATTTTGAAACAGGGTCTCACTAAGTTGTGGAGGGCCTCACTAAGTAGCTGAGGCTTGCCGCGAACCCAGATCCTCTGGTCTCAGCCTCCCAAGTACTGGGATTACAAGCGTGTGCCACTATGCCTGGTATGTACTTTGTTTTAAGCCACTAAGATTGTGGCAATTTTCATACATATAGGAACTCACCTTCTCCAGTTACACCCCACTTACCTAGGTTACCACCCAGTAAATTCATTACCATGGATTTATCTACTGATGAGATCACAACCCTCATGACTTCATTACATCAACTCTGAACATTAATACAGGAGCTCTTCAGGGGACATTCTATATCTAACCATAGCAGATGTTGAAGTACTTAGGGAGAAACATAATATCTTCAGTTTATTTTGAAATGCTTAAAATGTAGAATGGATAGATACAGGGATATTTAGATGGATGTGATAAGCAAATATAGTAAAATGTCAATGGTAAGACATAGGTAGTGGGTATTCCGGTGCTCACTACATTTTTTCAACTTCGCTTATGTTTGAAAAAAAAATTTTTTTTCTGCGGTACCGGGGATTGAACCCAGGATGTTCTACCTCCAAGCTACACCCCCAGCCCTATTTTTTATTCTTTATTTGGAAACAGGGTCTCGCTAAGTTGC
Source organism: Glis glis (assembly GCA_004027185.1). Lineage (NCBI taxonomy): Eukaryota > Metazoa > Chordata > Mammalia > Rodentia > Gliridae > Glis > Glis glis. The sequence goes on from PVJS01029609.1 coordinate 17,817, forward strand.
TGGGGGCCTCACTAAGTAGCTGAGGCTGGCCGCAAACCCAGATCCTCCGGTCTCAGCCTCCCAAGTACTGGGATTACAAGCGTGCACCACCACGCCCGGCTGAAAATTTTACAAATTAAAAAAATGAGGGCCGGGAATATAGCTCAGTGGTAGAGAGTTTGCCTACCATGCAAAAGGCCCTGGGTTTGAGCCCTAGTACTATGGAAAAAAGAGAAAGCCGGGCGTGGTGATGCACGCTTGTAATCCCTATACTTGGGAGGCTGAGACAAGAGGATCGCAGGTTTGCAGCCAGCCTCAGCTACATAGTGAGGCCCTCTGCAATTTAGTGAGACCCTGCTTAAAAATAAAGAATAAAAAATAGGGCTGGGGGTGTAGCTCAGAGGTAGAATGCCCCTGGGTTCAATCCTCAGTAACACACACATAAAAAAGAAGCAAAACCTAAAGCAATCCTGTGTGCCAAAGTGATAATGTAACCACATAAAGAAAAGAATTTATTCAAGTACATTTTAAACACAGTACTTTGTTTGCACACCCTTAATGGGACATATTATAAGGACAAAAAATTTCAATGAGAACTTGAACTTGTTTTTATTAGAAATCTCTTGAGCCGGGCGTGGTGGAGCACACTTGTAATCCTAGTACTTGGGAGGCTAAGACAGGAGGATCGCAGGTTTGCGGCCAGCCTCAGCTACTTTTTTTTGTGTGTGTGGTACTGGGGATTGAACCCAGGGGCATTCTACCTCCGAGCTATACCCCCGGCCCTATTTTTTATTCTTTATTTTGAAACAGGGTCTCACGAAGTTGCGGAGGGCCTCACTAAGTAGCTGAGGCTGGCCGCGAATCCAGATTCTCCGGTCTCAGCCTCCCAAGTACAGGGATTACAAGAGTGGGCCACCACACCCAGCACAGCCTCAGCTACTTAATGAGGCCCTCCGCAACTTAGTGAGACCCTATTCCAAAGTAAAAGAATAAAAAATTGGGCTGGGGTTGTAGCTCAGAGGTAGAATGCCCCTGGGTTCAATTCGCAGTACCACACACACACAGACAAAGAAATCTCTTAATAATTACTGACTACTTAGCTAGAGCTCCTGAGTTAATAGTAAATACCAGGCCAACAGAACTATTCCTGAAATAGTCTGTTTAGATTCTGTTTCAGAATGTTAATAACCTTATTCACAATAATTTTCCAAGAAATATTCATGGCATGTAGTTCCATGAAGAATTTTTTACTACCCACTAGGTGGCAATGCTATCTAATATAATTAAAAGCAGAACTTGAATTTGCAGGACTCATCCATCTAACAATTTATATTGTTTTTTTTACCTGTTGAGGCAACTAGACTTTCATTAATATTTATGTAACGTTCTTCAGAATTTTAAATAACAAAGAAAAATGGATCCTGTTTACCCATACAAGGACTATATTAAATCAAACTGAGCCGGGCGTGGTGGCGCATGCCTGTAATCCTGGTACTTGGAAGGCTGAGATATATAGGAGGATCGCAGGTTCGAGGACAGTCTCAGCAAATAGTGAGACTCTCATCAACCTAGTGAGACCCTGTTTCCAAATAACAATAAAATAGGGCTGGAGGTGTAGCTTGGAGGTAGAATGCCCCTGGGTTCAATCCCCAGTGCCAAAAAAAAAAAAAAAATCAATCTGAATCACTGGATTGGCAGGGACAGCCAAAAGTCATCAAGCCCTTCTGTCTACCTCCAAACCGAATAACCCTCTCTCTGTATTCTTTTTTTCTCTGCCTGGGAAAGATGACATTTCTCAAAGTTTCTGTTCCTACATTGTTCATAAAGGAAAAGTTTCTGAGTAATTGCCTTATGCCAGGTATTGGGCTAGGTACTGAGGATATTGTGGTGCCACCAACACAGTCCTTTTGCCTTCGATAAGCTTATTGTCAATTGCCCTGGCTGTTGGCTTTACTGGGAAAACAGAAGAGTTGATGTGGCTCTTGGTGACATGGTTGTTCTGCTCTTCTGAACTCAAAGAGAGGGAAAATTCTATGAACTATAAAAGAGAGAGGCCCGGTGGGAAGAACAAAAGTAAACAATCCCAAGGCAATGAGAGAAATGCAAGAAAGTAAGGAGGGGATGTTGCCAGAACATGGGAGGGGAAAGGGCCCACCAGTCGTGAGTAATCAGGAAAAATTTCCCAGAGGAAGTGACATTTAAACTGACACTTAGCTGGGCGTGTTGGCTCACACCTGTAATCCCAGTACTTAGGAGGCTGAGACAGGAGGATCACAGGTTCGAAGCCAGCCTCAGCAATTTAGTGAGGCCGTCAGCAACTTAGTGAGATCTTGTTTCCAAATAAAAAATAAAATAGGAGGCGGGCGTGGTGGTGCATGCTTGTAATCCCAGTACATGGGAAGCTGAGACAGGAGGATCACAGGTTCATGGCCAGCTTCAGCAACTTAGCGAGTCCCTCTGCAACTTAGTGGGACCCTGTTTCAAAATAAAAGAGTAAAATCGGGCTGGGGGTGTAGCTCGGAGGTAGAATGCCCCTGGGTTCCATCCCCAGTACCACAAAAAATAAAATTAAATTTAAAAATAGGGCTGGGGGTGTAGCTCGGAGGTAGAATGCCCCTGGGTTTAATCCACAGTACCAAAAACAAACAAACAAACTGATACTAAAGCTGGGCCTGGGCCTGGTGGCGCATGCCTATAATCCCAGTACGTGGAAAGCTAAAACAGGAGGATCGCAGGTTCGAGAAAAGCCTCAGCAAGTAGTGAGGCTCTTATCAACCGAGCAATACCCTGTTTCAAAACAAAAATAAAAAAATAGGGCTGGGGTGTAGCTCGGCGGGAGAATGCCCCTGGGTTCAATCCCCAGTACCACCAAAAAATAAAATAAAATGACACTTGAAGAATAAGCAGAAGCCAGACAGGTAGAGGCCAGATGGAATGATGGGAGAGGGAAAGAGCTATGCAGGTGGCCAAAGGTGGAAGGGAAGGGATAGCATCTTATTCACACCCGATCCCCAGTGCACAACACAATATCTAGCACAACAGAGACTTATTTATATTAAACAGAATGAAATGATTCTGACCCTCCGATGCTATCACAATGTGACCTCAGACAACTCACTCCACTTCTTTGAGCCGTGTCCTCACTCTGAAAGTGAATGAGATCCTCAGAGAGATTGTGAGGAGAGAGGCCACAGGGCTCACAACCTAACTCTGGGGACCACTGATACTTGAGAGAGGCTGAGAAAACGGAAGTAGTAAGGGAAGCCTGGTTAGGAGCCCAAGAAGCAGTAAAGCCCAAGGGGTGTGGCACGCAAGCTGGAGGCCAGCATTTTCAGAACTAAGCATTGATCCACACTCACAAGTCAAGTAGTCAAGTAGTACATTACTCCTATCATTACATTTATCAATAAGAAGTAGCTGTTGGACTTGACAGAAGATTGGGCAGTATGATGGGTACCGGGGTCACACTGCACAGAGGGTCAAGGGTAGAGGAGCTGTGAACCTGTGGAGTCAGCAAGTGCAGAAAACATAAGAAATCTGGCAGTGAAGGGAAGACCAAGACAGGAACGTGCTTGAGCATGGTCAATGCTGCTGGAAAGGAGCCAGGAGATAGGAAAAGGTTGAAGGTGGCGAGGGAGAGGCAGATAACCTGTGAGGCAAGCCCAAGAGCTAAAAACAGGTGGACTAGAAGAGGGATGCCCAGAAGCATACTGAGGTTATTAGACACCCAGAGTAGATCATTTTGTAACACACAAACACACCGACTATATGACAAAACTATTTTCAGACTGCCAAGAATGAGGGGGTAGCTGGTGCTGTTCAGAATGATAAAGCGTGGTGAGCTGGGGTAAGGGCCTAGGCCGGCAGACCTCCCTTGCCTTCTAGCTTAAGACTGGCCAAGGATTCCAAAAAGGGATTGCAAATGGACCAATCAGGGCCCAGATCTACAGGCCAATCAGAAGAGTTGCCAGGCTATATAAACTAAGCCTCCAAGACTCAAGCCAGTATAGAAGCAGTGGCAAGAAGGGGCCTGGTGAGATAGTCAGAGCCCGAACTCCAGTAAGAGTAGCAGCAACAGCAAAGGCTTCGCATGAGCCCTTGGGTGCTGAGACCCTTTCTAGACTCCTTCTCTGTGCTGCCTTTCCCTGTTTCTCCTTCTGTTAGACTCTGTACCCTAATTCCTGTCTCCTGAGCTAAATTCTTTCAGCTCTTAAAGGCAAGAGCAGTGGCCTCAGCAACTTAGCGAGACTCTGTTTCAAAATAAAAAGGACTGGGGGTGTAGGCCACAGGTAGAATTCCCCTGGGTTCAAGCCCCACCACCAAAATAAAAGTTTAAAAGTTTTGAACCGGGTGCGGTGGCGCATGCCTGTAATCCCAGTACTTGGGAGGCTGAGACAGGAGGATCGCAGGTTTGAGGACAGCCTCAGCAACTTAGGGAGACTGTTTCAAAATAAAAATACAGGGGTGGGGGTGTAGCTCAGAGGCAGAATGCCCCTGGGTTCAATTCCCAGTATCATAAAAAGAAAAAAGTTTTGATAGGCTGAAAAAGTTAATGCGGCCTTGGACAAATTATCAAAAGAATGACCATTTAGTGGAAAGAAGTTAGGAGAAGCAGCTGTGGAGCTAAATGGTCATTGTTCAGATTGTACCTACTTGTTGGGTAATCTCATGTAGCAGCCAAGCCAGGGGACCTACCTAGATCCTGGTTGGCTGGATTCCGCTGTCCAACTGCATAAGAAATAAGCAAACAATGTAAAAAATTAGTTTAAAGCATTTTTATCAAACTGGGAGAAGCACCTAGATTGTTCTTCTGCTGGTCCTACAGAAGGGTTACAATTTATAGAAGTAAAAGTCAGAAAGCCAGGTGTGGAGGTGCATGCCTGTAATCCCATTACCTGGAAGCTGAGACTGGAGGATTGCAGGTTCCAGGCCAGCCTCAGCAACTTAACGAGACCCTCAGCAACTTAGTGAAATCCTGTTCGAAGTAAAAAGTAAAAAGGGCTGGGCGTGTAGCTCCGAAGTAGAATGGCTCTGGGTTCAAGAAAAAAACAAAAGCTAGGAGATGTAAATTTAGCTAGGCTGTGCTAGCCAGGAAACGGGTTTAGCTTCCTGGGCACCCACCCAGGCTAGCGGGTAGGTTTTTCAGTTTCCATTCTAAGTATGAGGAAGTTCAAGAGCCAAAACACTTTGGAGCTTTTCATTTCAAAGGGTCTCTGTTTCTTTTCTTTTCTTTTCTTTCTTTCTTTCTTTCTTTCTTTCTTTCTTTCTTTGTGTGTGTGTGTGTGTGTGTGTGCTGAGGATTGAACCCCGAGGCATTCTACCTCCAAACTACACCCCCAGCCCTACTTTTATTTTTATTTTGAAACAGGGTCTCACTAGGTTGATGAGAGTCTCACTACTTGTCCTCGAACCTGCAATCCACCTGTCTCTGCCTCCCAAGTACTGGGATTACAGGTGTAAGCCAGTACACCCAGCTAAGGGGCTCTGTTTCAGCCAAATTCCTTAATCTTTCTATTACCACATTCTGAATAATACTACTTAATAGGGTTCTTTTGGATATTCAATGAGATAATACATGTAACATTTAGAGCTGTGCTCAATAAATGCTAGCCACTATTGTTCTGTTCCAGGCACTTTCTATATGTTTGCGTGTGTACATGACTTTTTATTTCATTACATGTACTTATTGAGAAATAATAATTCATATGAAAACAGTACTAAAAGGTATACACTGAAGAGTTCTCCCTTGATTATCAGTCCTCCTGCGGAGAGAGGAAATATAAATGTACCTTCTGTTTTTAGGTACAATGGATGCATGGAATGCACAATGTCTTTGTTTTGTGTGTGTGTGTGTGTGTGTGTGTGTGTGTGTGTGTGTTACTAGAGATTGAACTCAAAGGGGTTCTACCTCCAAGCTATACCCCCAGCCCTATTTTATTCTTATTTTGAAATGGTCTCACTAGGTTGATGAGAGTCTCACTACTTGCTGAGTCTGTCCTTGAACCTGTCATCCTCCTGTCTCAGCCTCCCAAGTACTGGGATTACAAGTGTGCACCACCACGCCCAGCTTTGCACAATGTCTTTGTGTTTTTCTGCCCCACATACTGCATTTCTTGGAGGCCTTTCCTTATCAATATATGTGGATCTGTTTCATTCGTTTGTAAACTGTGTAAAATGGCACTGCATATATGTGCTATAATTTTTGTAGTCCCCAAATTAGCGTCATTTAGTTTGTATTCAGTCTCTTGTTTTTAAAAACAATGCCGCTATGAACTTCCTTATGGCTCAGACACTGGCGCCAGATCGGCTGAGTTTAAACCCCTATGCTGTCACTCATTAACCTCGTGACTGAGGGTAAAGTCTTAGCTTTACCAACCTTAACTTCCTTAATTGTAAAATGGGGAGCTGGACATGTGGCACTCCTATAATCCCAGAACTTGGGAGGCTGAGACAGGAAGATCATAGGTTCGAGGCCAGTACACCATAACTTAAGATAACTTAGCGAGACTCTGTTTCAAAATAAAAAAATAAAAGGGCTGGGTGGTAGCTCAGTGGTGGAATACCCCGGGGTTCAATCCCCAGTAAACACACACACACACACACACACACACACACACACACACCACGCGGATAATAATAGAGTCAATAATAGAGTCTTGTAAGGAATGAATGTAAAGTATCTTGCTTGGTGCTCATACACAGTAAGTGCTGGACAAATATAAAATACTCAAGCCGGGCGTGGTGGCGCACGCTTGTAATCCCAGTACTTTGGGAGGCGGAGACCGGAGGATCCGGGTTCGCGGCCAGCCTCAGCTCTCTCCCTGCCTCTCTCTCTCTCTCTCTCTCTCTC
>PVJS01029610.1:0-24652 GCA_004027185.1 Glis glis
CTCTCCCCCCTCCTCCCTTCCTGCCCCCTCTCTCATCAGCCCTGGGGCCTTATGCATACTAAGCAGTCACTTTTCCATTGAGCTACATCTCCAGCCCTAGAAATCATGATTTTTTTTTTATCTTGGGGGTTAAATGGTGTAAGAGGATGGTGTGTGATCCTACTTGACTCTCTATACAGGGAGCCAAGTGTATTTTCAGCCCACACTCACTGACCTCTTGACTGACAGTCAAGAGACTGTCTGATTTTGGTACTGGGAGTGGTTAATTATTTATCCTTCCTTATGTCTGCTAAGGTATTTGGTTGGAGTCACAAGTGGCTTTTCATGCAACTTTGCTTGCACTTGGAATGCGACTTTCTTCCTGCCCCCTTGAGTTCTCACCTCTTCATGATTCAGAATGAGGTCAAATGTTTCTTCTCTGTGCTTTACAATTCAGGTCAGGATTCCCTGTTTTCTGCCTTTGTAGCACAGAACTTACCTTTCCTAGCACTTACTATATAATTGAATACTTGCACCATTCTTGGTTTTAATTCTGTCTTCCCCACTAGACCAGAAACCCTTGAGGGTAGGATCTATCTCTATTTGACTCATCATGGTACCCTACTGTCTGGCACAGGTCCAGATACCATGGAAAGACACTCCAAATTATTCATCCATTGAATGTTTCTCTCTGTGTGTGTATGTGTGTGTGTGTGTGTGTGTTACTGGGAATTGAATGCAGTGGCATTCTATTTCTGAGCTATATCCCCAAACTTCTTTATTTTTATTTTGAAACAGGATCACTCTAAATTGCTGAGGTTCTCACTGAGTTGCTGAGGCTGGCCTTGAACCTGAGATCCTCTTGTTTCAGCCTCCCAAATATTGAGATTACAGGCATGCACCACCACCCCTGGCTTCCAGTGAATGTTGAATGAAAGGCTGTGTCACAGTCTAGCAAGACACCCACTTGACTCTGAGTGATATTTTTTTGAAATCTTTCCTATAGCAGAAATACCTGGAATAAATAATCCATAAACACTGGTAAATGGATCAAGTGACTCAAACCTTACCCAGCTCTTAATCAGCAAGAGCAGAGATAGCTCTGCATTGCAGTCCTCTGACACTGCAAATACAACAGTGGTCTATGGCAAAGGACAAAGCTCCTATGAGGTGGCTTGTTATATACTATGCACCTGTGTGGTAATTTCCAGATCACTGTTTATCTCCTGCAAGCAACATTCCCTGAGTCCTTCACCCATGGAATTCTCCAGCAGCATCTCATGAGCTGCACTGGTGTACATTGCTCTGTATGATTCCCTGCACGTTCCCCTGGCTGGCCTGCCCTTTCTCCTTTCTCCACTTGGTTATCTGTAAGTTACCTTTCAAGAACTGGGTGAAGTTCCAGCTCCTTCATGGAGACTGGCTGAGCTCACCTTTAATACCACTTCCCGCTGCATACAGTTGTGTACACACACACACACACACACACACACACACACACTGTCTTGCTCTCACTTCCTTGGACATTCTGTCTTCAAAGCATTTAGTAAGTGTATTTCAATTTTTCATTTGTCTATCTTGCTCACCAGACCAGGAGCTCTGCAAAGGAAGGGACCATGTTTTCAGTGGGTATCTACACAGGTCAGAGCACAGTGAGCATACACAGTCACAATCCAACAGTAAGTGTCCAAACCACATTTCCTCTTGAAAAGAAGAGTGGAAGCTGGGCGAGGTAACACATGCTTATAATCCCAGTACTTGGGAGGCTGAGACAGGAAGATTCCAGGTTCCAGGCCAACCTCAGCAACTTAGCAAGACCCTGTTTCAAAATAAAAAATAAAGAAATACAGCTGGGGTGGGGGGTCTAACTCAGAGGTAGAAACTCCTGCAATCAATCCCCAGTACAAAAAAAAAAATGGAAGTAGCACAGACTTCATGTCATAGGGTCTGATTAGTTTAGCCTCTCTTTCCCACTTAATAATTGTGTTCTTAGGAGACATTTTTAATCTGTTCAAGTCTTATTTGGAAATTGGGTAATAATCCTACCTCAAGGGCTATTTTGAAAAGTAATTGAAGATTAAATGAGATAATAATTATGAAAGAACATACTGGAATCACCTTAGTAAGTGCTCAAAATTTTTGTTAGATTTGATTTAGTCTCATAGTCAGTATCACCCACACAAGCATTTGGCTACGGGAGGCTTTCTTTTCTCAGATCCCAAGTAAATCCCTGAGAAACGGCTTAGAAACCAACCTCCTCCATCTCCATGCACAATGGGAAGCGCACAGCACACAACTCGTTTAACTTGTACCCGCTAACCTGAGTGTTTATTTGAGTACTGCTCTCTTGTTCCCTGTTTGTCTTTATACTGGGTTCAGTCAGGAATTCCAGATTCAAGACCCTGCTCTGCCACTTGGGCTAGATGGCCTTAAGAAATTCCTTTTCCTCCCTGAGTCTCCCCACCTTCATTTGTAGGATGAGAGGGTGGCATGGGGCAAGTTCCATGGCCCCTTCCAGCCTGATACTCCCAGGTCCTGAGTCTGGTCTTGATGTGAGAAACCCTTCAAAGGTAGGGCTGGTTGCTTCCACCTCTCTGTCGTCTCCTACTGTTTCTGCAGCCCTGCCAATCTGGGCTTGCTGGGCTGAACACACAACTAAACATATGCTATCAGTCCCTGTGACTGGGGGGAGGGATCTTCATGATAGGGAAAGAAGAAGAACCAAACTTCTGAGGCAAGGCACACTGTCTATTAACCAACAGTTTCAGCCTGAGCTACAAAAACAGTGCCTCCTCTGGGAACCCAGAACACAACACAACAGCATGAGCCTTGGGACTTGGCTCCTGGGAAAAGTTCTCTATGGTGCTGGCCAGGCCTGTCCTCAAGTCCCCAGGCTGAGCTCTGGCTCTGGTACTCCACTTGCTGCCTGCATTCCTCTATGCAGTCAAGGGAAGAGCAGTGAAGAGGAGGTAAATAGTACCAATGGCCTGGCTGGGCCCTTTACAGTCATTATCAACTTAATCCATACAACAGCCCTATGATGCGATGCGCAAGAGCCTGTCCACAATGTTCAAATGTGGAAGTGAAGGTCCAGAGAGCTTAATAATCTACCCAAGGGACACACTGCTTGTGTCAGATCCACAATTGAATTCAGATACAGTAGCGCCCTGAATTACAACATTTATAATGAAAGACCACATATACAATAGTGGTCCTATAAGATGATAATGGAGTTGGAAAGTTTTCAAAGCTGTCCCCCTAGTCATGTCTTGCTGCAATGCATCACTTATATGTTTGTGGTGATATAGTGTAAACAAGCCTACTGCAATGCCAGCCACATAAAAGTGTGGCACATACAATTATGTACAGTGTGCAACACTTGCTAATGATAGCAAATGACTATGCTACTGATTTATGTATTATTCTATACTTTCTACCATCATTTACTGTGTACTAATTCTACATGTGAACTCTTATTTAAAAAAATCAAGGAAGTTTGTGTTAAACAGTATGCAGTGCTACACTGGCAGCAGCCTCAACCATCTCGGGTCCACCACATCTCTTGAGTGCATCAAGAGGCCCCCTTGAGAGATTGACTTATACTATTTAGGTTAGTGTAAGTACACTCTGCAATGTTCGCCCAACTAAAACACCTTATAGTGCAGTTCTCAGAATATATCCCCAGTGTTAAGTGACACATGACTGTATGTTATTCCAAAGCCTCTCTCATAGCATGATGTATCTGAAACACAAGTGATGCCAACATTTTTTCAAAAGCTCATAGGTGTTTCTACATATATGAGCTCTGCCATTTGACTTGCCACATCACTTAAACTCTCTGGGCATTGGTTTTCTCACCTGCCCTTCCTATTCTTTTCACAGAATCTTCCAAGAGAAAGGAAAATAATACAAATAGAATAGTGCCAAAATAGGCTAAACATGGTAGACCAATACTGTGGTCATAGTATTTCCTGTTCAGGTAAGCTAAAGCCATTCACATGGTTAAGATGATCCTAACTTTGAACATGCATTTGATATGCTTTCAGTTTATTTAAGGGCATTATCTAAATTAACTGTAAGTTCACTGTCTGATTTAAGCCAGGCATGTGCCCATTTTACAGACAAGAAAACTGAAGTAGAGAAATTTATTGAAATTCCAGAGGCAGACCTAGCTAACTCCAAATGTCATTTGAACCATAATGTCACCAAGTCTTTATGGAGCCATCATTAGTGGTCAGTGGAACCCGGGGTCCTCCAGCAGTCATTCACTGGGGATGAAAATAGCATACTTACTTGAAGGCAATGGGAATAAACTGAATGATTGAACAGATAGTAAATTTAGTCTTTCAAAACCCTCCAATGTTGACCCTACTGTTTGTTCAATTGCTTTGTTCATTGTCACTTGAAGATAAAAGTATAACCTAACATTTACATACTTAATGCTTCTGCTACAAAGGAGATGGTAGGCATACCAGACAGCTAAACAAATATCACCTGTATTTCTCTCCCTTTATGATACATCTCCTCTAGCTATCTTGAACTGTCATTTAAACATTGCATCATTACTGAAACTTGTATTTCTTTCTCCAATCATACATTCAACTCCTGGAGATATGTTCTAGAATCACAGAGCCTTATGTGCCCCAGAGTGGTCAATATTCAGTCCATATGCTAATATGTAGTTTTATTGTTTGTTCTAAAGCTATCTCTTTTGAACCCCAGGCTGAAGAGCTGGTGACAGAATGAACCTAGCAAGGATAGCACAGTCAGATGTCAGAGTTTTTTTCCTGTGGTGTGTAGAAGTCTCTGTGTGTTGCACCCTGCTGCTTCTCAGGTCTGCCCTCCTTGAACTTGAAAACCTGTGATCATGGCTGCTCAGCTCTGGGAAGATGGAACTTGGTCTGTTTTTCAAAGGGCCCCATCCCACCTGTTTTGCTGCCTGACACCTGCAGTGCCTGTCTTGAACTGGTCTCCCTTCTCCCTCTATATTCCCAAGTGGGTGACCTTCCCTGCTCCTCTGCACCTACCCGAGACTATCCCATTGTTCAGGATGCAGCTCAAGTCTCACCCATTATTTGAAGTTCTCTGATCTGCCTAACCCATGTGGAGGCCGCCTGAGCACCCACTACAATTCACTTAGCTTGATAGCTGTCAGTTGCTCCTCCAGTATTTCATGATATCTCAGGGCATCTTGCACCCAAATCGTGGGCAGAGACTTTATGCTTTCTATTTCTTGGGGAACAGCACCCATCAGTCTGGTTACACTGTGTTTAATATCAATAAACAAACTGGTTTTGCATAGTCAAAGTGTTAAAATATTGATGAGTTTGAATTAAGACCCTGGACAAGTAACCCGAGTCCAATGTAAAGTGTCCCGGGCTTTGTCCTTCCTACTGTGGAGAAAGACCTCAGACCAGCAAGGTGCCTGCTAAGGGTGGTCTGCCATCAACATCAGGCATCTGGACCTTCATCTTCAGGGCTTCTGGGCTTGTCTCATGCAGTACATGCTCGCAATGAGCACTTGTTTTCTTCAGGCAATTCCAAACTCACACTAGAACTTCATCTCACCTCTTCCCCTCTGCCAAATGTCTTCTACACACCAAGAATGTCCCTTCAAACATGTCTTGATGGAAGAATGTCTTCTTCCATCAAATCCCAAACCCATCCTCCTTGAGGCCTTCCTTGTGTGTCTTAGCTCTGATCACACAAATAGCAAAATTCCACTCTGGATCATGGTCCTACTTTAGTTGCAGAGTGATGATTTTCATTACAGCTAAGCATGTCTCTCTAAATATTCTGTCCAATCTCCAAATGCAAAAGCCACACCTCATAGCTGACCTTTCCTGTCCAAGAATACCAGGCACGATGGCATCCAGGAACTGCAATGCTGAGACTTTAATAAGTACTTGTGAATCAAAAAACCAATTGTAATAGAGTTGTTGAGTACAGAGTAATGAGCAGAAACAAGGCCCACCGAGTTTTCACTTCAAATCATCCTTTTTAGCCACCACTATTAATCAATACTGTAAAACAAAATCAAAGATCTCATTGCTCAAGTAACAACAGGTCACAGACACAGTCACCAACAACTGCACAGGATTTGCCATTCAGATTTCATTGTTCTGCTAAAAGCATATGGGCACACACACCCCACACACAAGGCCTCCAAAGAGCATTCTCAGCCGGGCATGGCGGTGCATGCTTGTAATCCCAGTACTTGGGAGGCTAAGACAGGAGGATTGCAGGTTTGAGGCCAGCCTCAGCAAATAGTGAGACTCTCATTAACCTAGCAAAACCCTGTTTCAAAATAAAAATAAAATTGGGCTGGGGGTGTATCTCAGAGGTAGAATGACCCTGTGTTCAATCCCCAGTGCCACAGAGAGCATTCTCAGGCTACCATGTTGGACCCATCAGATTTAGCCTCTTCAATCTCTACATCTCTGCAAGTACCAAATTCAAACCCTGAGTAGTCCCTTTCCACTGGTAGACTTTGAATCATTAGCAGATAGAAGGAATGATGAAGAAATTGCTTTTTACACAATTTCTTTGATTCTATTTTTTTTCATTTCAAATTCCAAATTCTTCTCAAGATCTCAGGGTAATTCTCAGAGATCCAGCACCCAGCAGCTTTCAGAGGCTTCCTCTTCCTAAGTGTCCAACAGGTGTGTTCCTCAGTAATTCCCAAACCTCATGGAACTTTCACTGTGCCTTAGATCCACTCCCAATATTCCTGATCCCACCCAACCCAACATCACAGAGAGCTCTGGCTTTGGGCAAACTGTGGGTGACACCTCATCTCAAAATGTGCACAAAGCAACCCCATCCATTACTGAATATTGGCTTCCAGTGGCAGGATAGGCCCAGTGCTGTGGGGATAGAAAGAACATCCTGGAAGCACAGGCTCAGCTTCAACCCTCAGACTCTTCAGACTGCATGTGGGGAAATGAGGCTGGGCCCTAAGTCCATGAAAGGAGTGAAGTATCTGCAGCAGAATTTCCAGATGTCTACTGGGCACAGGATGCAGCAGCAAAGCCCTGATAGAGACTATATTTTTGGACTTTCCCACTATCATTGTACCATCTCCCTTGTTTCAACTCAGTTATTTCACCAAAGAGGGCCAGTCTTCAAAAGAGATGCAGATAATTTAACCCTTTTTTTTCTTTCACATTACTCTTTGTGGTATTTCTTTATACGTAGTTCACTGTCTCCTCTTCTCCCCTTTCCTGCAAGCCTAGTCTTCTGCTCTAATTGGGGAGTTTCTCCCCACTCAATTTACCCCAGGGCACCACCTTCCCTTCCATAACTCTTCAACCACATCAAACACTGAGCAAAGTGCCTTAATTCTCAGCAGGATCGGTTTGAACAGTTATTGGGGTGCATTAAAAGGATTTGAGAAGCTCTGAGCTTTAAGAAACCTGTAAAATCTCTGGACACATCTAGTTATAGAGTCCCAGATTTTCAGAAGGGACTGCCCATATCAATCCTTACTTTTGTTTACATTATGTTGGGTAACACTAAGGAGTACAAAGGCATTGCAACTAGTCCCACATCTTATGTTCACAGGTGGCCAGCCGAAGCCTGCAACCTGCCGCCCACGCCTCCCCCTGGGACGTTCCCTTTTAGGGGACTTTCTCTGCTCAGCATTTTCTCTTTTCCATTGTGGCCCGGCTCACTCAGTCACGGAGGAGTGGAGAAGCACTTGGACTTAAGTGACAAAGAAGAGTGCATGGTTAAGTGCCAAAATGAGTGTGGTGGACAGAAAATGCGATTGGAATTTTCAGAGAAAGTCAAGAGCTGTGTGTGTTAGAGAAGCGATGATACTCTAGTCGGCACTTAATAAACATTTGATGATTGAATGAATGAGTGAATCAGTGACTGAGAGGATTCGCATGTGGTAAAACATCATTACCCCTTGGGCTTTGAGGGAGAAACTGAGATTGGGTGATTTTCCCTGAAAGATAGCCAAAAATATAAAAAGCCATTAACAATGCAAGTAGTTATTACTCACTCTAAGAGTTCCTCCCCGTGTTGCTTCATTTTGCAGAGCATTTGTAACCTTAAATAACATTTACTTTTAATATCCTATCTCTACATAAATTCTGTGATTCATCCGCGCAACAAAAATTGATCATAAATAGGTGCAGGGCTTTGTGGGGCAAGGCCCCTTTCTTCAAAGACTCATGGCTTAGGGAGGCACCTGAAATAAACAGCAAAGCAGCATGACTGGGTGCAGGCACGTGCTTTAGATCTGAAGTGCTCTGGGAACTGGAGACAAGGAGCTGAGAGCTGGTAGGGAGCGACTAGTGTGTCCCCACTGAGGATATGGGGTGGTGCCAGTTGTTCTAAGAGACAGACTCTCAGGTTAAAAGGGACCAGTCAGGGCACTTTCCAGATAGAAGGTGGCAACCCTGAGAGAGCTGAGGTGTGGAGGTGGACAGGTGATAGAGCACCCAGGGTCAGTGAGGAAACCGGTCTGACAGGAGCTGAACCTTGTATGCTGTGTGGAATGGGGTTCACCTTAGAACAGTGCAAGATGCTGGTGCAGGCCTCTGGACAGGGTGGAGGAGGTTTCATGGGAAAGGGGAAGAGGAGGGCTCTGGAGTCAATCATCTGTGAAGAACGTTCCTGACTACAGAGAACTTCCTGAATTCTCTAGCACAGAGACAATCCTGCTATTAGCTGCCCCCTTCCCACCCTGAGAGGCTACAAATTTTGTCAGTGTCAACACTCAACCATTGTGGCACCCTGGTGGACAATATCCTCTTGCTGTCTCTCTTCTTGCCTCCTTTCTCTCTGTAATTGCATTTTTTCCTCTTCTTCATTTGATTCTTTACTCAATGAGCATTTCCTGAGTAGAAGTGCCTCCTTGAGTTCAACTCAAGGTTATCACATGAGACTTTGCATCTCAGATAGACACAACATAGTAGGCATCAAATAGTGCAACTCACATATGCAAGTTGAATAATTCATCTGATTCATCACTATATATAAATATACTGTCAAATCAATTGAATTATTAGAATACAAGGGACTCTTGTGGGCATTTCCGGTCACGCACAGGGCTTATTACTCTCTGAGCTATGGCAGCAGTAATCTCAGGCACCCGTTTCCAGGAGGTAGCATGGAAATCCTCTCAGAGTGCAATGACCTCAGTTAGCGGTATTATCCAATCCTTACCACCCCTGTGAAGTAGGGAGAGTAGGCATCTTTATCCCTATTTTACATATTAGGTTACTGAGGTTCAGAGAGGTTAAATAACTTGCTGGGGGTCATTTCACTGGAAAGTAGTGGGAACAGGATCCAAGGCAGATCTTGTCACTTCATGTGTGAGGCTGTTCACACTTTACCACAGCCGTCTAGGCCCAGGTCAGCCACCAACTTGTGTCACTTCGAGCCACCCAATGTATCCATTGCCTCACCTTCTAAAATAAAATAGTTCTTTGGTTCCCCTCCTCATTAGAACCAGAGGGGCAAATGTCATAGGAAGATAGTTTTGAAAAGAGCAAAGTTCTGTGCATGTAAAAAGGAGTATTTTTTGGTGGGAAAAGACAACCTGGATCAAGGAAACATTTTTCTAATCCAACAAAGTTCTGCTTGCCATTCATCCCCTATCTCTCCCCAATACCTAGAGAGGCAGATCCTCTGTCCACCTGAGGGGTCAGCTCAGGTGGCTTCACCTGTAACTGCTTTACATAGGTCTGCAGATCATAATCCATCCTTCACTTCTGAGGAGGGGGTGGCTACTTCCTCCCAAGGGATCCTGTGGACTTCAAGGATGCTCATTCTTCACTTGACCCTGACATCATTTGCTCAGAACAGGTTGGAAAGTCAACTGTTGCTTTCTCAGCCAAAGCCCATTCAGAAATGTTTCCTCAACCTTAGAGAGAACCTCTAATGGAGTACAACTGCAACTCTAAAGGGAAAGCTTATCTGGTATGAACTTCTGAACCTTCTAGATGAGAAAAGTAAAGACCATTAACTTACACTAAATTATCTAAGTCATCATCCCCAGTTAGTGTGTCTAAGGGGGCATCAAAATCTAGTAGAAATTTAAGTGAAATGGAAATAAAAATCCAGAGCCAAGCAATAGTATAGGTTGGCATCAACCCCCAGTATTGATGAAGTGCACTGTGTGGGCATCTTGGTGTTTTCTTTTCTGCATTGATCAAGTGTTTCCTGGGCAAGGTGTCCGCAACTTCATGAAGAGTTTGTGAAACACCAAGGTTGCCTTTAGAAAAGGCTCTAAATTGAAAGAAACCCAAACCTATGGCAAGACACATGATGGTAGCACTTCTTACTCTATTCTGGCTAAAACAATTTAGAGAAACTCATTCAGTATTATAGTTTGGATGCAAAATATCTCTCAGAAATCCATGTGCTAAAGGTTTGGTCCCCAGAGTGGCACTAGTAAGAGGTGGTGGAACTTTAAGAGTGGGGACAATTGGGAGGTCATTAGGTCATTGGAGGCATGCTCTTTCAGGGGACTTTCGGGTCCCAGCTCCTTCTTCTTTCTCTCTCCCTCACTTCCTGGCCATGACGTGAGCAGTTTTGTTTATCATGTGCTCCCGCATGATGCGCTGCCTTGCCACATGCCCAAGGCCTTGAGGCAAACCAATCATAGACTGGGCCTTCCAAAGCGAAGCCAAAATAAACGTTTTCCCTTTATAAGTTGGTTGTCCCAGGTATTTTGTTGTCGCTGTCCTAGTTTCACAATATGCCATAGAATAGAAATGGAATTGGATTGCTTGGCTCCCTTCTTCACAGGAACCCAAAGAGCAGGCAAAATGATGTTCAGCAGGACCTATGAGGCCTTCTTCTCCAGCCCAGTGCTGCCAGCCAGCATGGCCAAGCACAGCCTCCTGTGCCCCTGCTAGGACTCTCCCATACCCTGACTCCTTGAACAAGCTCTATCACATCATCCCATTTTTAAGGCACTGCACTCTTCACAATGCTAATGTGTTAGTAATAATTTGCCCATTCTCCTGGCAAGAGCAAAACTGAAGGAGCTTGAAATGCCATCAGCAAAAAAAATATTTCTTTCTCATCCCTGAGCATCAGAGAAAACAGGATTTCATTGGCTGGGTCTGCCTTCAATAGCTTTCTGGTTTCAATTAAAACTTCAAGTCTCCAAGGGAAAAACTGGCATTCTGGGAGGCCAAGGCCCAGCCAAGTTTCAGTGTCTCCACAGAAACCCAGAAAGGCTGCCCCATCAGTCTGGCTATTTCTCATCTTTACTTTTGCATATTAGATAGAAGTGTCAGCACAGAGATTGAAGTACAACTAAAAATAATGACCATGTTGCAAGAACTCTCCTCTCCTAGATGTACATTTTTGTGCCAGAGAAGTATCGATTCAGCCCCTAATGGAATCCAAAGTTGAGGCTACAGCAGAAAAGGAATAGGGAATCAGAGGAAAGTGTCTACCTATTTGTTTTTTCTTCAGCAAAATGCCTCCTACCTCTCCCCCACTGATTATTTTCAACTAAACTCTACAAAGATCCCAAGCACTGCTTTCTCTCCTCCCCAACCTTCACTCAGGTCAGGTGATTTACAGAGTAGCTCTATGAGTAATGCAAGTACAAGACCAGGAGGCTTCATGACACCAGGGGCTGTTTGCTTCCCTGGGGATACATCCTGGTTTCCCCTCTGTGAAGTCCAGAATGGGGCCTCCCAGCAGAGCCCTCCTATGTAATGTTCTGATGTTAACATGCAAAAGATCAGATTACAACCCTGCACTGGCCTAGCCCATTCATGAACATATAAGGCAGTTGATCCTTTCTCCCAAGCTGGAAGTGGCCCCCTTCCTAAGACATAGCTGCCTCTCAGAGACTCCTCCTTCTGCTCCCTACAAGCCATCCCCTCCCCCACCACGTTTGTTTATTCCAGTGGCACATCTATTTTCCCTGCTAAGAGAGACAAGTCTGTTTCCCTCCTCTGGCTGGACCACATTCACTCACTGCCTCCTCCCCCAGCTGAGCTCAGGTTACTATAGTGGCTACAGCTCCCACAGCCCAGCTCTAACACCAATTCAGCTTCCCAAGACCAGGACTTTTCTTTTTCTTAATGGGGAAGGATTATCCAGTGCCTAGCTTCACTGAGTACCTTCATTCCTTCTGGAACTACATTCTCTGCAGTTTGCAAATGCTTCATGCTCACCTTGTCTTCTTCTTCCTCTTCTCATCTGTCTCAACACTCTGTCCTAACACCCTTTTCTGGTAACAGGCAATGCCTGAAAACAGCACCTTCAATTTTACTGTGAAACCTGCACCTCCCTCCAGGAGGCTAAGGAAGGTGAAAACCTCAGAAATCAAGAGAAGGGGAGATTGGGACCTGGGATGGTAAACTGACTACATTTTAAAGCCCTACAAACATTCTCCTCCCTCACACACACCCCTGGCTACTTGGCCCCGCCTTCCCATCTCAGCCAGACCACATCTAACTGGGGTGTGCAAAGGAAACTTTCCTGGCTGCCCAGGTCTGGTCCCAGGGTTGCAGATGTGGCCTGCACAAGAACAACATTCTTTCTCTCCAAGTCCCTCTTCTCCACCCCCCAAGCTCCACAACACACACACACACACACACACACACACACACACATACACACACACACTGCAAATGGAGCTGAGTTTAGATGGGACATAGGGGATGTACCTTTGTGAACTACAGGAGGGTAAGGGATGGGACCTCAACTGCCAGAGTTAGGGTGACAGCTACTTTATGAAATTAGCTTTCAGTGCATATCTACAAGGAAAGAAGAAAAACAGGATGAAGCGTGAAGGAATGAAAAGGAGAAGGGAAAGGAATGTAAGAGAAAAACAAGTAATATCAGTATTTCCTTACAGATTATGGACTAGGACCAAACTTTAGGGGGAAAGGTGTGGATAGCTGATAGGACTGGGGAGGGGGGAGGGAGGAGAAAAAGTAGCTGCTGTATAATGCCAGAATAAACTTTTTGGAGGAGAGTTTCTGCAGGGATAAAGAGACACACAAATTGCCCTTTAAGTATTAGAAGTCAACCATGAGATTATCAGGACAGTTTATTTGAAAAAGAAACAAATAGGAAATCCTTCTCTCAACAGTCCTTTTAGAGGTGCATACCCTGAGACTCCCACACAGGCACACATAAAGAATAAACGCAGCATCAGGGGGCAAGAAGAACTCCCCCTCCACGCTCCCAGTACCTCTAGCCCCATCTACTACTTCCAACTGCACAACTTTCCGATCTCCAATGAAAATATTTCCAGTTGGATCCAATTTCGGAATTGTAGTAAGCGGCATGGGTCAGAGGAGGAGGGGTGTCGGTAGTGTGTAGGGGAGGGGGGCTGGAATATGGCATTTAGGCAGTAACTTATTTTTTTAGAACCAGCATGCTCTACCGATCGGAAATTGCAATTACCGAACAATGCTTCCATCACAAACAGACACCCAAAACAGCATCACCGTTATCACCATCTTATTAAAAATCTGCCCAGTTTACCTGACTTTGTCTCGGTGGAACTTCTCGCACAGTATTTTGGTCAAAGAGATAATGGTGCGAGAGACAAAAACAATAAATCGATATTGAAGGGTTCCCTTTCCGGAGTGATTTCCCACTGGAAACCACCGAGCAGGGAAGCCTGTGGTTAATTCCCAAGCCCAAGGCTCCTCTAGAAACACACACAATGCGTGCTTTCAAAAGGGCATTCGTCTGCTTTTAAGGGAATTCCTGTCTTTTCAGAATCCCCAAACCGAAGAGCACAAGAAAGAGACTCAAATCCATTGATTAAGATTTTTAAGATAAAGACTAACACACAGCCAGAACACAAGCACACACCAACCTTCGCCGGCTGGACCACTTCTTGCCTGTTCTTCTATTAAGGACACGTTAGATTCTGATACATTCCCCCCCAAAAAATCCAACTAGGTTACAATGTAGCTCTCTAGCTCCACTTAACCTGCAAGTTACAAAGGGAGGAAAAAAAAATATCCTGCCGCCTTCCCACCCCTTTCCCTCCCCCTCCCCCTCCCGAGTCCACTCCACCAACGCCAAACCCGCCAGCCCTGGCAGCCGGCGGCAGGACCGAGGGAGGGTGCAGAAGGCGGGGGTGGGGGGATCAGATTAGGCGAAACTCAATAAGCTCCCAGCCCTCCAGCCCGACGCTTCCACCATCGCCGCCACCAACGGGCCACTCGGTTCGAGCCAGCATCGCTGCCCACCCGCCGGCCGGCCGGAATTGCGCCCATCCCGGGGCAGCCTCGCGGGGACCCGCATCCCGCCCTGTCGGCCCGGTGTCCCCCTTCCTGCCCGTGGCAAAGTCAAAGCCCCGGAGAGGCGACCTGAACTTTTGCATGCCGGGCACACACACCGCCCCCCGGACCCGGGCGTGCGGGGCCCGCGGCGCGGCGAGAAGCTGGGCGCGGGGCTCCCGGGCCAAGGTCGCCGCGCGTGCTCACCCATGTCCCGGCGGCTGCGCCTCCGCTGGCCCGGCGCTCGCTCAGATCCCGGCTCCGGTCGCTCGCCCGAGCCCCCAAAGGTGCTGCTGCGGCAACTCCATGGCGATGAGCATCTGTCAAACGGCGAGGCGCGGGCGGCCGCCCTCGCTCGGGGGCGCCGGGGCCCCCGGGCGCGCGGAGGCGGCGGCGAGCGGCGGGCGCCCCGGCCGGCCCGCGCTTCCCGCCCGACGCGGCCGCCTCCGCCGCGCCACCGATTTACGGAGAGAGATATCAAGGGGAAAAATGGCGTCTCCGGAGCCCGAGGAGTCCTGGAGTAATCACATTCACACACACGCCGCACGCACACACTCGCACACTCGCACACGGGCGCGCGGCGGGCCCGGCTAATTTTAGCTGGAGCCAAAAAAATCACATATCTATCTATCTATATCTATATCCCGGTCTCTCCGATCAAGCTGTATTTTTTCTTCTCTTCAAAGGATGGGTTGGCGCTTTATAAAATGTTGCCGGGCTCGGGCTCGCAGGAGGCGGCGCGCGGAGGGCGAGGGCGCTTTTGCTGAGCTGTGCAGTTCGGTCCGTGGCACCGGGCGGCCCTGCCCGCCTCCGGTCCGCCCGCGTCCCTAGTGCAGCCGCCGCCGCCGCCGCCGCCGCTCCATGGCCGCGCCCGCCCCCGTCCCCGCCGCGTCCCCTCGCCGCCCGCCCGCCCGCGTCCCCGGCGAGCGCTGGAGTGGGGTCGGGCCCGGGTGCCTGCCTCCCGCGCCCTCTCCCGAGTCCCGGAGTCCTAGTGAAAGGAAGAGGGAGGCGCGGGCGGGGGAGGGGAGGCCCGGAGCGGCGCGAGCCGAGCGGGGACCGCCACCCCGCGACCTGCGCCGGAGGGGGCGCGGGCGCCCACCCTGTTCGCCGGCGGGCCGGCCGCTCCCGGGCTGCAGCCGAGGGAGGCGCGGCCAGCGGCGATCCGAGCGACCTCTCCCTGCGCCTCCCCCGTCTGGGTGAATTTCGGTGAATTGGAGGGAGCGGGGCTCTGGCCCGGAGAAGGGAAACAGTTGGCGGAGGCCGACCGGGGACCCCGCGCCTCCCCCGCGCCCCGCCCGCTCCCCTGCGCGCTCGCGGCCCAGAGGCTCCTAGGAGCCGGAGTCCGCCGCCGAGACTAGCGAGCGGCCGCGGGGACTGCCGCGGGCTGGGCGCCGCTTCCCGGGCTCAACACTGCCACTCTCTGACACAACAGGAGCAGTGTTGGGGGCCGCTGCGCGCCGAGCCGCGGGATGTGATAGGCTCGGAACTGGGGACATTTTTTTAACCTGGTAATTACATTTCACTTTCATGGTTTGTTTTTTTGTTAAGCGACTTGTCTGCATTCAGATGCTCAAGTGCATTTTCTTGTTATTCAGGAGAACTGGGCACTCGATGAGGGGAAGGACATGGAGGATGACAATTGCTCATTGACACACATTTCCCTGTGCGGGTCATGGAAATGAACAAGGAGGAATGTCTTCAGTCTTAACAAAATATGGTGATGTTTTTAATCTCTCTGAGCATTTGTTTGGGGGTTTCAAGGGTGGGGGAGGGGCTTTTCAGGGCGACTGAGGAATGGAACCTCTCCGGGACATGTCTACACTATAAGGTAATATAGGACAGATGATGTGGATTCAGAGAGATCTGCAAGAGGTCTGCTTGAAGACCTCTGGATAGAATTCGGATTTTGAGAGGACCACTGACTGTCAAGTTTCATACGAGAGTTTGGGTACATTTGAACTGAGAAACGATTTGGAGGTGAATGAGGGGTGTCCCCTCAACAGATAACCACGGCCCATAAAAGTTAGCTGCTTCTCTGAATTCTGCCACGGAGGAGCTTATTCGTTTTTGTCACCTTTTTTTTTTTTAACTGAGGATTGAACTCTGGGGTGTTCTACCTCTGAACTACACCCCAGCCCCCCTTTTTTGAAACAGGGCTTCAGTAAGTTGCTGAGGCTGTCCTTCAACCTGCAATCCTCCTGTCTCATTCCCCCAAGTACTGGGATTACAGGTGTGCTCCACCACGCCCCTCCTGCCCTTGTCACTCTGGTCTCAGAAGTGCTGCAGTGAAGTGGATCAGAGACTGGGTGGGCGGAGCCCTGTCTTCTTTTCCTCAGGAGATTGCTCTGATTGGCCACCAACTTTTTCTCTGCTACTCATCACTGCAAGTCCTCTTTTGGAACAAATGTTTCAATAGATCTTCTGCTATGCTTCATAAGGGAGCATCATTATTAGTAGGAAAGTGATGCTTAATTAGAAAAAAGCCAGCCAGGTATCTGAGCGGATGACAGAAGTAGAAATCAAGGCACAAAATACAAGGTCAAACCAAATATTCTCTAGAATCCGATAACTTGTGCCCATTCACTTATGCACCTAGATTTCTGAATTCTAGATTGAAGACCACAGAGGACTATGATGGCAGGTGGGCCATTTCCTACACTTTCCCAATGGAGAAAAGGAGTCCCAGAAATCAGAAGGGTTTGCACACAAGCATGTCACTGGCTGATGTCATCAGAAGCAGAACTGAAGCCTGTGGCCCAGGTCTTTTTTCTAGGCATATGCAGAGTCCTTCTTTCTGTGTTATTGTGTTGCTTTAAAAGCAGATAAAAGAAGCACATGCCTTATTAAAATTCACTATCATAGATGGTAAGTCTGTAGAATATAGGCTACATACTTATAGCGCAGTAATAGTTCACCTGGGAGATCTAGTGGAATCCCATCAGTTGAGGAAATCATGGACTGTCCCAAGTCACTAAGTTAAGTCAAAGTTAGGAATAGGGTTCAAGTCCCTGGACCTCTCATCCAATACTCCTTCCTTAAATGTAGCACTTGTTTCCATCACAAGAGGTGGGAAAAGGAGGGGTGTTTCATTTGTTTATACACATACAGAGACACATACCTACATAAAAAGTTTGTGTGTGTTATATTATGTAGCAATATAATATATTATAGATATTATTCTAGTACATAACAAAGATTGCTAGGAACTAAAACCCCATTCCTGAGCTCTATGTCTATTAATAGAATAGGACCTGTCTTCAGATCCCAGCTGACTGTCAAAGGAATTCTTCTCTCTTCTTTCCCTAATAGGCCACTTTTTGATTGCCAAAACCAAACCCTGAAACACAGAAAATCTAAGGCAAATAAAGAAGTTGGCCCAAAAACAGTGCTAGGGAGTTTTAAGGTACCTATTTATTGGGCCCCCAGAGCATTGAGAAAATAAAAGGTCAATCTGAGCACTTAATGGGAATGCACAGGACATATGTCTCAGTCCTATGCAACCTCCATTGACAGGATCATACAGTCACTCAGAAAATAATTATATAGCATGGATCTTGTGTCAGGTACTATGGTAGCAACTGGAGATACAAACATGACCAAATCACAGTCCCCATCCTCAAAGAATCACAATTTAGTGCAGAACATTGGCATGCAAACTTCCAACTATGGCAAATGTGTGGAAATGTCAGAAAGGAGATGCTTATAAAGTACACAGAGTACAGGTGCAGAAATGGTGGGAAGGGGTAGGGTCAGAAATCATGTCCTCTTTAGAACTGCTGCACAGTTATTGCTTGTCTGCATTTAACATAGAGATCTCCTTTCTTCTTTTGCATACATACACCATTTTTCTATAACCCATTTGTTTTTCCAACCAAATATATTTTCAATAAATGTGGGTAAGAATAATTGTTCCTTTGACCCCACCAAATATTTAACTTGCTGCTAACTGGGCTGTTGTTCTGTGCCCAAGGCATCATTGCACTTAACCTGTAAAATGGCCTTAATGATCTCCACTCTTGCCCCAGGCCCTATGCCAGAGATAATGCAAGGCTCTACAGGATGGTCACATCCTATAGGACTTCAGACCCATATACAAGTTCAAGGTGTGGCTCAAAGTACAAGAGCAGGTCATATCATTTGCACATCTCTGAAGGTAAAGGTAGAAATAAATGAGGCCAAGCCATCTTTGTAAAAGGTTGAGATCAAGTAGTGTAATCAAATGCTCAGAGAGAGCAAATACCAGTCACCTTTCTTTCCCAGGTTCAAATGTAATATTGATTCCCAATTTTTTGAGAAGTGAGGTAGTATTCTCTAATGTAGTGTTTCTTAACATTTATTGTGTTAAGAATTATTGTAAGTCAGAATTAACTGGGGAATTGCTGGTGCTTGGAATCCATCTTGAGTTAGTCAGTCTTGGGTAGATTGCACATTAGTGTGTGTGTGTGTGTGTGTGTGTGTGTGTGTGTGTGTGTGTGTAACTGGGGATTGAACCCAGGGACATTCTACTTCTGATCTAAACCCCAGCCTTATTTTATTTATTATTTTGAAACAGAATCTCACTAAATTGCTCAGGGTGTCACTAAGTCACTGGAGCTGGCCTCAAATTTGCAGTCCTCCTGTCTCAGCCTCCCAAGTACTGGGATTACAGGTATGCACCACCATGCCCTGATTCAGAATTAGTACTTTTAATAAATGCACCAGGCGCTTCTTGTATGCAGTTAGCAAGGAGAGTCACTGGTTCAGTTGAAGGGCATGCCTCCACAATGTGATCAGGAAGCCCACAAAGCTCTTATTACCCTCTTGGGTTAGGTAGCATTAATAGAGAGCGTACCTAACCAAAGCAGGTGATAGACGCAATGAACTGTGGAATGACTGTGCCATATGTAGAGTTTGGGAGCAATTCTGGAAATGTAGAAATTGGAAGTGTGTTCCATGATGCAATGAAAAGACCACAGACACGATCACAAAGGAAACTTAGTTTTAAGCTTCTTTGGCAAGTCCCCTCATCTCTCTGCTGATAATATTCCGCTTCTGGAAGAAAAATAAAACAGGAGAATTCCAAAGTCCTTGGAGGACCCAGTTAGCTACAGAACTCTCTTCATCTTTGATTCAAGGGCATAAGAGAATCTCAGTAGGAGAGAGCACATTTGGAATAGTTGGAGGTGAGGGTATATGAAAACTGCCCTTAAGTGTAAGAAAAGCAACAGAGAAAATAGAAATTCATTATTTGACTCTGTACTGGAGAGCATAACAAGTTCCAATCAGCTGAGGTTATGGGAAACAGATCTCAGCTCAATGTAATAAAAAGCATTATGATTAGAACAAATCATCTTGAAGAGTAATAAGTTCTCTGTCTTGAGAAGTATGCTAGAAGTGAGTGTGTGCCGGGCGTGGTGGCGCATGATTGTAATCCCAATACTTTGGGAGGCGGAGACCGGAGGATCCAAGTTCGTGGCCAGCCTCAGCTCTCTCGCTCTCTCTCTCTCCTTGTCTCTCTCTCTCTCTCTCTCTCTCTCTCTCCTTAGTGAGGCCCTCCACAACTTTGTGAGACGCGGTTTCAAAATAAAGTATAAAAAATAGGGTCGGGGGCGGAGCACAGAGGTAGAACGCCCCTGCATGCAATCCCTGGTACCAAAAAAAAAAAAAAAAAAAAACCTAGAAGTGAGTGTGTGCTTTAACTGCTCTACTTCCCCCAATCCACAGGCTATCAACTGCTTGAGCGGCTGTGCATTGTACTTCTTTATCTTCATAGAATAAAATTGTACCTGGAACCCAATGTATAACCTATAAGCATTGGTTAAATGTCAAAAAATATTAAAGGACATTGAAACATGGTTCTGCCCAGTCAGGTGGTAGCCAAATTAGTTATTGAATCCTGTGCAGATTCAGGATGGATGGAGTAGCACAGTGAGGAGAATGGGGATGACTTTGGAACAGCAATTAGGTAAAAATTCCAATACTTTGACACCATTATGTTTACCAGTGCATATTGGATGAGCATCAGTCCTACATCATGAATGAATGAATCAATCTATCAGAAAAGATAGAAAGTGAAGATGAGCCGGGCGTGGTGGTGCACGCTTGTAATCTCAGTACTTTGGGAGGCAGAGACCGGAGGATCCGGGTTCGCGGCCAGCCTCAGCGCTCGCTCTCTCTCTCTCTCTCTCTCTCTCTCCTTAGCGAGGCCCTCCACCACTTCGTGAGACCCGGTTTCAAAATAAGTATAAAAAATAGGGCTGGGGGCGTAGCGCAGAGGTAGAATGCCCCTGCGTTCAATACCTGGCACCGCAAAAAAAAAAAAAAAAGAAAGTGAAGGAAAATGGAGAGATAGAAAATAACAGACTTGGATTCTGTTCCTACTCTAACAATAACTACCTGGGTGAAGCTGAGTACACAGCTTCAGTTTTCTGTACCTCAGTTTCCTCATCTGTAAACTGAGAACCATAATTTTGCCCTAAGATAACAATTATTATCATAATGCTCACAGGAAATATCAGATGTGAAATCACATTATGAAGTTAAATAATTCTGACCAAATACTGACTTTCATTATTAAAATATGACATGGAAATTTAGCTGACTCCCTCTAGATGCAGCCTAATTCTATCACCTGAGGCCCACATCCGAACTTTCTCTCTCTGGGAAGCAAGAAGGTAATTTCCACTCCTGATTTTCCCCACCCTAACCCCACTTTGGAAAGGACTCTTGTCTCCAGTTCCTTCTTCTGGTGCTACTGGTTGCTGAGACCCAAGAGTGGAATGTAATTGTCTTAGAAGTGGAATCCCAGGTCAGACAATGACTGGATTGTAGCTTTGGAGACTGTGCCTTTCTGGCTACAGGAAATTCACTTTAAAAAGCTTTCTTGGCACATGGTTCCTTGTGAGGATCCTCTGAGAGAGTGGCTCTCACTACTTGACAGGCAACAAGGTCAGGGAGGAGGAACATTCTTCTGGGTTTCCAATTCCTGACTACTTGGCAGATTTATTGTCACTGTGACATCAGAGTGCCCCAACTCTGAAGCAAGATTTGAATTGTTCCCAATTTTTAACCGGGCCTTAGGAGCACAGCTCTGAGTTTATGTTTATATCATATTATGGCACAAGAGCCCAAGGAGATCTCAGAGGGAGACCGTGGGGAAGTGGAGGTCCTTCCCCCTCCCTAAAAATCCCCCAGGCTTGGGCCAGTTGAAGACCCAGGGATGCACAGAAGGGTGCTGTGTGTATGGCCTGTGCACATTGAGGGTAATTTATTAGAAGATTACACGGAAACCTCATGGAAGGCAGAAAAAGGAAGAACAGTTAGGCCTCATGGGAGCTGGGAAGTTTCTAGCCAGCTCCTCTCACCCCCTCTCCAGGTTTGTTCTGACTCTCACTTGCACTTCTTTCTATCAATCTGTTCCATCCTTTCAGAGACAAATTTTCTCTGTAAGATTCTTGGTTTTGCTCCTTTATAACTTTGGTTTACATCTGACTGTTTTCTTTAACCCTCTGTGACAACCCTCAACTCTATTTTCAGTCTTTTCTATAATCCAGCTTCCTCAAAGTAAGGTATTTGATGGCCTCCCTGGGTGTGGTGGTGCATGCCTATACCCCCAGTACTTGAGAGGCTGAGACAGTAGGATAGCAGTTCCAGGTCAGTACATGGTAACTTAGTGAGATACTATTTCTTTCTCTCTTTTTTTTTTTTTTTGCGGTACTGGGGATTGAACCCAGAGGCATTCTACCTCTGAGCTACACCCCCAGCCCTAATTTTTATTCTTTATTTTGAAACAGGGTCTTACTAAGTTGCAGAGGGCCTCACTAAGTAGCTGAGGCTGGCTGCGAACCCCGATCCTCCAGCCTCAGCCTCCCAAGTATTGGGATTACAAGTGTGTGCCACCATGCCCGGCATGAGATCCTATTTCAAAATTAAAAAAAAAAATAAAAAGGGCTGAGGGTATAATTCAGATGCAGAATACCCCTGGGTTCGATCCCCAGCACAAAAAGAGAGAGAGAGAGAGAGAGAGAGAGAGAGAGAGAGAAAGGATATCTCCCAGTCCCCAAAGGCACAGAGCATAATTGAGGCTAAGGACTGGTGCACTCAGGAACCTCCAGCCTCAAGCCCTTCTCCAGCATGACAGTGAGGAACGTAATTCGTTTTAGCAGGCAAGATGACTTGTAAGGCAAAATACAAGAGATCGTAAGAAACTGTGCCTATTGCTAACAAATATTAACATAACACTAATTAACATATATGTTAACATTAATATTTTCAGAGGGAGAGATTCCCTTTTAAAAAGGCATGAGATAACACGATCTTTAAGGTTCTGTCCATTCATACAATGCTGAGAAACTAAGAGCTGAAAAAAGAAAGAAATCCAAATAAACCACAGTTAACATAGAAACTTTGAGGGACAGCTTGAATTGCCCTGGGAGAAAAAATAAAAAAACAGGACATAGATAGAGAGTAAATTGGGTAGTCCAATCTGCGTAACTCAGTTTTACCAGGCAGTATTTTATTAGCATGTGGAATTGTCAGCTATTATTGCTAATTGGAGTTGGCTCTTGGCTTGACTAATGTCATATGAACATTAGGGAAACTTGGACAAGGGAAGGACAGCTTTTAGAATGGTAGGAGGATGCCCATAGGCAAACGTTAATTTGAGCTCTGCTTCCTGGACAATGGGTTCATTCTAGACTCTGAGATCTGAATCTCCAGAGGATGTCATCCTTTATTCCTTAGTAATTAAGCTACTCATGTCAGTGGACCTATCAAATCTAGTACTAAGACACTGTAAGTCTTGACACTAGATAGATCTTCAGAAATGTCATTTGGTTGAACTCCAGTTCCAAATGACTCAGCACAAAGTCCATGGAACTGAACCAGCCGGGGATGTTGAGAGAATTTGCTCAAAGTTGCACAGCTAGTAGTTATCAGAACTTGGATTTGAAGCCCAATAATCTGACTCCAGAGCAAATCCTCTTTCCCATTGCCCCATACAGTCATTCTATTGCATCGAGAATGCTGAGCCAGGAGACAGCAGAGAAACACCTGGATGCTGCTTGCTCACCTCTTTAGAATGGATTCAATGAGCTTGTTGATTTCAGCCTTCTAAACTAAATGAATCACAGTAACATTGAAACTTGAAATTACAGAGCTGGCAGGTAGGCTCATTAGAGATCATGTGAACCAAACAATTCATTGTAGACATGAGAGAAAACCAAGAGCCATAAGGATAAACATGGAAGTAACAAAAATGATAAACATGCAGATAACAAGGCCAGGTTTGGGAGATTGCACACTGGATCATCCATTTCTCTCAAAGCAGAGAAAATAGGGTTGAGTGTTTCACTTTTAGACCAATATTGTCTCAGCAATCACTCAAAAATTTATCTTATACTAATTGATAGTAATAACATGTTTTAAAGGAAAAAATAAAATAAAACATAGTTTTGAGAGGTTAAGAATAAGCCACAAATATTGCAGATGAGGCCTTCCTGGAAATAGTTGGTACATTTTTCGTAAATCAAAATCAATTATGATAATATCATATATTCATAGGGAAAGATGTAGAATCTATCTATTCATCCATCCATTAACATTGAAAGCCACTGGGCACAGCGATAGGCACTGTGGAATGTATGAAGAAGGGTAAGATGCCATCCTAGCCTGGGAGATAGCTGTAATACAGTTATAACCCTACAACATCTTACAACCTGTTTTTAGGTCTTCAGATGATTACAGATGATTCAGAACTTAGAAATGACAAGCAAGTACACTTACATGCAATTTTGCTTATACAGATCTTCAGTTAATTTTACCAACATAATCTGCTCCTGAAATTGCCCGTAGTATTATAAGTGAGCAAGTTCCCTCATAGACAATACTATGGATGCCTATATATTGTCTATTATCAATCTGCATCATCCATTATTTTTTTTCAATTTTTAAAAAAATTATTTATTTTTTCTTTTTTAATTTTTTAATTTTTTTTATTTTTTTAACTTTTTATGTTCATTTATTGGTGCATTGTAAATTGTAATTATACATTTTGATATATGTCAGGGTATGAACATCATACATGCACACATTGCACATTTAGCCCTCCCTCCAATCCCACCCTATTCCCTCCCCCTTCCCTCCCTTTCATGCTCCAGATAGTGATTGAGTCTTACAGGTTTGTGTATGTACATCATGTGCTATAGTGTGTTTCCCTCCACTCCCTGCCCAACTCCCTCAGTTAGGTCACCTTCTTTGTCCATCTAAAGATTTCTTCTTCCCTTCTAAGTCCCTTCTACGTCCCATTCTATCTAGCTCCCACAGATTAGGGGGAACATCCGATTTTTTACTCTTAGTGACTTACTAATATCGCTTAGCATGATGTTCTCTAGTTCTCTCCATTTCCCTGCAAATGATGTGATTTTGTTCTTCTTTGTGGCTGCGTAAAATTCCATTGTGTACATATCCCA
>PVJS01029611.1:0-24652 GCA_004027185.1 Glis glis
CAAAGAGGCCTGGGCACTATGAAGCATGTTAACACATATCTTGATCAGATTGAACAGGACAGGTGTGCCTAGACCCCTTTTGTGGAGGAACCAGCATAAAGTACCCGTGCATGAGTAGTGCCCTCTACCACACAGTGCTGTACATGGAGAACATGGGGATGCATAAGACATCAACTGTCTTTGAGGACTTGATATCACATTGACTACAAGTAAACTTTAAAATAGTTTGGTCTGTTTCCCGATAGAAGCATGTTCAAAGTGTTATGGGAGCACTGAGAAAAACATAGCCTAGATTCCCAACCCCTCCAAGGCATGGATCTCACCTTCATTTTCAATCTAGATCTATGACAAAGTCAGGGACATATAATTATTCCCAGCAAAGTGACTGTAACGGTAGGAAGCTTTCCCAGTCCCTAACACAGAAAGGAAGGGGAAGCAATAGAGAGGAATAGCATTTACTGAGTACCTATGATGTACCAGAAACACTTCTAGAGTTGCATAAAAACCAAGGCTCATCATGGCAAACCAGCACAGGTGTTACCAGCTCCTCTTTAAAATGGGGGAAACTGAAGCTCCAAGAGAGGAAATTTGCAAAAAGTCAGTTAGCAAGTGGCAGGTCTAGGATTCATACCCAGTGCTGTTTGCCTCCAAAGCTCACTAGATTCCCAATGAATTTGATTGATCTAAAACTAATGATGACAATGACCTGTTAATGATATCTAGATTCAATTGATACTAAGCTGTGGGCCAAAGCTTCTTAATCTTAGCCAAATAAATAGCCAGTGGACCCAGAATGTGAAAGAAGTCTGAGTCTGCAGAAAGGTTTTAGATGATCCCAGCAATGAAGAATGAAGGGCAAGGAGCCGAGACAATCAAGGCCTAGTTCAGTGTACACCATTTTATGATAGGGCACTCAGGTCTTATCTCTAGAATATTCCAGAACAGTCCTCCTTCTCCTTTGCAACATCCCTTCTCCAGGACAGTACCCTTAGCTCTTCATTGCAGCTCATCTCAGTGCATATTAGAAAAATCCAAACTATTTTTAGTATAGTTCCCATTAGGTAGAATCCATAGACCATCCTATCTAACATATTTAAGGGATTTTTTATTTTAAAAAGTAAACATAAATATAACCTTTGTTAGCAGACTACTTGGAGTGTGGGAGTAAAGACACATTTTTTTAAACAAAATGGGCTTTAATTGTTGATTTTACCATAGCACCAAAATAGGGCTAGAAACTTGATCCTTGATTCCTAAAAACTTACTCAATTGAGATTTTATCATGAGGATGTTTCAGCTTCTTATGGATGCTACACATGATGAGTATGGTATGAAAGTATTCTAATACACAGCCAATTTTAAATTATTGTTATTTTTTACTTTCTTTCTTGTAGGCCATGAGAAATGTTATACGTTGAAAGGTGCTTTTTACAATCTTCTGTTTATAGAATAATTCTTCAAGCTGCATTTCCACAAATCCCAAGTCATCCCATCATTTCACTGTCATCCCATCTATGACAGAGAGTGGTGAGGACAGTTTGTAATAATTAGTGTTGTCTCAGCTTGGCAGATGGGGCAGTAGAAATATGAAGAGTCCATTGGATTTTCAAGATTCCACTGGGAATCATATGAGAAATGAAAATAATGACACCATGCTTTGACAACCTTTCAGTTTCTTATATTTGTGATAAAATGCTAGTTTCAGCCAAAGGTGGAGCTTCTGTCTGTCCAAGGGAAGCTGTGAAAGCTCCCTATCCCTGGAGAACAGGAGTTCCCATCTGTATATTAACCTATACATTCTGGCTCAAGGAGGTCCCTAATATTTTCCATCTAGAGCAATCGTCATTCCTTGGTAATACATTGTAGATCTTATTTTGTCTAATTATAAATTTTGTCTTCTATCTGAAAACAAAATTTTATGGATTTTTTTTTTTTTTTTGGTGGTACCAGGGATTGAACGCAGGGGCGTTCTACCTCCGCACTACACCCCCGGCCCTATTTTTTATACTTTTATTTTGAAACCGGGTCTCACGAAGTTGCGGAGGGCCTCACTAAGTAGAGAGAGAGAGACAGGGAGAGAGGGAGAGAGAGAGACAGGGAGAGAGAGAGAGAGCTGAGGCTGGCCGTGAACCCGGATCCTCCGGTCTCCGCCTCCCAAAGTACTGGGATTACAAGCGTGCGCCACCACGCCCGGCCTTGAAAACAAAATTTTAAACTTGTTAGCATTTCCAGGTCCCCTCTTCTTTGATTTAATAATTGAGACTTCTTCTTTTCCAAGCCTATGTGGCTCATATCCACTTTAATTTTATGGCTACTCTCATTTGCTGGTGCAACTCACTTCAACTTTCTCTGAATTGACCAGAACACTTAAGACTGTCCAAAGTGCTGGTAGGATGTTCCCAAATAATAAGAATAATGATGGGAAATGGAAAGTTTAAGAGTCAATGTTATGCCTAGATTTGGGTCTTTGGCACAGGAAGGAAATTATTAAAAACCTATTTGGTTAGATCCTATCAGGGACCTAGCCCCTGCAACTGGACAGTAGGTTTAGTGAATGACAGTGTCTACCCTAGCACAGTGAATCTGCCTAAAGAGCTGTAACTCCACAAAAGGAGTTCTCCATTATATAGGTATCCAATAGCCCATGACAAGGAGAATTTATAGAAGGAAATCTCTGTAACTCCAAGGAATGTCTAAATAATTTCTGTTTACTCCAACAACAAACACCTAACATGCAGGTTTCATGCAGCTGATGCCTATTATCATTTTGTAATGTTTATTTAATATGATCATTTTTAGTACATTTGCTCTGGCAAAAGGCAAAATTTTTTTGTCTTAATCTGTTTCTACATTTGAAACCCTAAGGACTGCATTGAATTTGGTTGAGAATCTCTTTTGTGATGAACTCTGTTAAATGTGCTTGACCAAGGAAAGAGAGGAAGTAGTGATGATGACCATAGCATTTTTTTTTCTATATCATGTAAAACATCTTTAGTTTTTTAGAAAAGTCAACAGGAATTCCTCAGTAAAAATAATGTAAAAGAAATAATACATTTATAACTTAAATTGCCTTAGCAAGAATAGACCATGAATTTGCAAAATAAATTTTAGAAACAGTTAAAATTTTAGAGAGAAATAATTTTGTGTGCGTGTGTGTGGTACTGGGAATTGAACCCAGAGACAACCTACCTCTGAGCTACACCCCCAGCCTTATTTTATTTTTTATTTTGAAACAAGGTCTCACTAGGTTGCAGAAGGCTTTGCTAAATTGCTAAGGCTGGTCTTGAACCCGAGATCCTCCTGTCTCAGTCTCCCAAGTACTGGGATTACAGGAGTGTGCCACCATGCCCAGCTCCTTCTTTTTATTCTACCATTTATTCTTTTATTTTCCTATCCTTTATTCTTTATATTGTAAAATTCCAGTATCGTATTAATTAAAGGTGTCCAATGGTATGGCATAGAAAACAATGATTTAGAGTATATTATGAATGCTTTTAAATTGTATATTTCAATTCATAATAGCCACTTTATTTACCATTTTATTGAGATCAGTATAAAATCAATCTCTTGCTCATTCTGAATTATAAACTTCTTTCTGAGAAATAAACAAAAACAAATAAAAACTTTCATTTTCATGTACAGTGTACTCATTGTCACAAATGTCCATAAAAAGTGCCAAATGCCATGACTCTCACATTATAACAATTATCTATCACTCCAAATAGCATGCCTACACTAACAATAAAATCCAAAGCAATTTTGGATAATTTTTGATACTCAAGCATATTCAGGGATAATTTAAAAGTTAGACCAAACAGGAACCTAAATATTTCTCTATGTTAATATAACCTACTGATCACACCTGTTTTATTAGTAAATTTCATATGTTGTGACAAGACCCAAAACAGTATCAATAGCAACAGACTTGAATGTTTTGGTAAAAAGCTCTTTGCCTGATGATTTAGCTTCTGTGTATGAAGGGATCCTGATGATACACACACACACACACACACACACACACACACACACACACACACACACAATTCCCCACTCCCCTTCTCCCCTCAAGCCACCTAAAAACTGTTAACACAGAAATTGGAAAATAAGATATAAGGACTGTGATTTCTGAGAGAATGTTTTAAAAAATAGATGAACACTAGGATGGTCCCAACCTTAACCCCCTGCCTGGGGGTAATTTCTGAGCTGCAGAAAAGGCAGAGGAAGAGCAAACATAGGCAGTCTTTAGGTGACAGAGATCAGGTGAAGAGCAGAATACCAAAAAGGAAGCAGCACAATATGTGAGCTCTGCAGCTCTGCAGAGGGGTCTTCCCAAGCCTTTGACTAAATACTGATCTGCTCAGCCATGAGATGGAACCCTCCAAGGCTGGGAAAAAATTGAAAATAGGTAAGCAGATCATTTCCTGGAGCTCACACAAGGCTGGGATAAGTTTGTGTTCCCATCAACTAACATGAATATGGGGCATTTGTGGAATCTCTAGAGCAGTCACGCCTCAGTAGTGAGGCTAAATTAGTCCTAGAATAAAGGTCGCTTTGGACCTCATGGCAGAAGAAAGGAAATAATAAAGATAAGAGTAGAAACCACTAAAATTGAAAGCAGACAATTTAGAAGATTAAAAGCTGGTTTTTGAAGAGATCAATTAAGTTGACTAATCTCTAATGAGACTAACTAGAAATAAAAAGTGATATAGCAATGTCAAGGGATTGATGGTCAGTATTAAAAAATCAATTGTATTTCCATATACTAGCAATGAAAATGTAATAATTAAAGCAAAATAATACCATTTATAGCATAATGTATAAATACTATTTATAGATGGATTTAACAAAATATTTGTACAAAAACATGTACATCAAAAGCTACAAAACATTGGTAAGCAAAAGAGAGAAAAAAAATAAAGAAGAGCTAAATAGAAAGATATTCCACGTTCATGGATTTGAGGACTTATTGCTAGAATATAAATTCTTCTCAAAGTAATCTATAGCTTTGACACAAAGCCATTCAAAAACTGACAGGTTGACTCTAAAATTTATAGGGAAATACAAAGGAACTAAAATAATTTTGAAAAAAAAGAGCAATGTTAGAGAATTTATACTACTTGATTTTAAGACTTACTATAAAACAACAATAATCAAAATAGGGTGATACTAATTTAAGGACAAACATACAGACCAATGGAACCAAATAAAAGATTCCCAAAATGGATCCATACTACATGATCTGCTGAATTTTTTTAACGCTGCCAAAATAAGTCAATCCATTAGGATAATCTTTTTCAACAAATAGTGCTGGAGCAATTGGGTAGCCATATGGGAAAAACAAAACAAAACAAAAACCTTGACCCTTACCTCACACTTTAAACAAACATGAACTCTAAATGGACCATGGACCTGAATGTAAGAGAAAAGCTACAAGACTTGGACAAATTCTGTGACCTTCTTCTTACCATGTTTTAACAAAGGAGCAAAAAGGATTGATTTGACACTTCACAAAGGAATGTATATGAATGGCCAATAAGTACATGAAAAGATGCCTAACCATCTAATTTGCATTAGGAAAATGCAAATTAAAACCACAATAAGATATATTACCATTAATATAAAAAAGACTGACTATACTAAGTATTAGAGTGGATGTGGAACAATTGGAATTCTTGCACATTGCTGGTGGGAATGTAAAATGGTTCAACCAAGTTAGAAATGGTTAAGAAACTTTGTAAAGTTAAACATACCCTTATCAACTAATTCCACTCCAGAGTATTACTCAATAGGAATGAAATACATACAAAATCTTGTATGAGAATATTAATAGCATCTTTTTCTATTTATAGATAATTCTACAAAAAGCAAAACTATAGTGACAGAGATTAGCTCAGTGCTTACTAGAGGCTGGGGATGGGGTGAGCATGGGGTAAGATGAACTACAGGGCACAAGAGTTCATGGTGCAATTTTGTGGAGTGAGTGTTGAAAAAAGAAAAATGATAAACTGGAGAAATTTTTGCAACATAAATAACTAATAGGATGTTAATATCTACAATAAAGAAAGTGCTTCTATAAATCAACAAACAAAATAGAAACAACCCAATTGAAAATTTGATGGATTTTATGAATAAGCATATGGAAGTGAAAGAATTAGGAGCAGATGCTCAGTGTTCAAACTTTGATATCATTTATGATTCTCTAACAAAAGCAAATCATCAGAACCATGTACCTCTGAAAATCAGACTCACACTTTCACAGAGAGGTAGGGTAAAAGTGGTCCTTCTGTCATAAAGTAGGAAATTTCTGCTCATGGAATAATTACTGGCTTGTAGTATGTGCATGCTGTAT
This sequence comes from Glis glis, assembly GCA_004027185.1. Lineage (NCBI taxonomy): Eukaryota > Metazoa > Chordata > Mammalia > Rodentia > Gliridae > Glis > Glis glis. The sequence goes on from PVJS01029611.1 coordinate 6,350, forward strand.
AGTAATGTGATAATTGAAATAAATTATAATAAGGCACTTCATATATTACCATTAATAAAATTTATTTGAATGGTATCATGACATTTCATATTGAATAATTATTTGTGTCAATTCATGCAGTATAAAAGAATAAAGACATTTCAACTGTATAGTGATAGGTTATTATTGTATTATTATATTAGTATATGTTAATGGTATAGATGTATATTCCTTTTTTAGAATTTTATTAGTGCAATATGATTATACATTATAGTGAAATTCAAAGTGATACATTCAAAGTGATACATTCATGTATGCATACAATATCTCTTGGTATGGTTCCCTTTTACCCACCCTCCCACTCCTCTTGCCTCCAAGTACATGCTAATAAGGTTGTTAATGATACTTTCATATATGGACATAATATGATTTGGTCTACTTTCTTAAGCCTCCCTTCTCCCCTCCATTCCTCCTTCCTTTGACTTCCTTCCACTATTTTACTGGTATCATTCCTTATTATCATGAAGTACCTTTTTTTCCCATTTCCTCTCCAACTTCCATACTTGGGAGAAAACATGCAAAACACGTATTTATGTGAATAGGCATTTTGCTAAAATTAGCAGAAAAATAATACAATTTTCACAGTCACTTCCTAACAAAGAGTAATGCAAAAATCACTTTCCAACTATTTTAAACAACAACAAAAAATACAGAAAAAAGTGAAACTCTCTTTTGATTGTCATACAAAAACTTAAGAAAGACAAGTCAGTAGAAGAAAGAAAAAAGAAAGTCCTTGAGAAATGAAAAAATGATAGAATTATGGGAGATGGAGCATCACAATCCATTTGTGTAAGTTAGAACCATACAGGAGATGACAGTCCGCAAACTTCACAGGAAAGAGGGCATCTCAGGTGAAGATTGAGAACATGAGCGCCTGAAGAAAAAAAGTAAATGGTGAAGGGCAGTGGAGATTTTCAGCAAATGCTTTTTTGGGGACAAATTCCTTTTTTTTTTTTTTTTTGAGGAGGTAGAACCTGTGTTAATAGATTTAAGAAACATGGTGGCCATCTCTTGAGCTAGAACGTGGGAAGTGGGAAATTCTGACTCTAACTTTCCATCATCCTCCTTATTGCCTTGGGCTTCTTGGTCTCTGAAAGTATTGAATGTATGCCTAGATCCTGGTCAGGGCCAAGACAGATGGTTAGAGACAAGAACAGAAATCGAGAGGAGGCATTTAGAAACTTCTGATATTAATTCAACAGAATAATTTACTTATCTGTTGAATCTAATGATAAGTAACTTCAACTTTTATTTTCAATGTTTATTCTTCCAATTTTGTTTTTCTGGTCATCCATATTCATTATATTTTAATATGGTTTGCATTTTAAAAGATCAACCACCTAAAATAGTTCGGGAAACCTTGCTCTGACGTCTATGTGAAGAGTTTCAAGAGGCAGTGATTGTTTTGAGTAGCTCCAGAGAGAAAAGGACAAACATTGTTTCATGAAGCTTTTAATCAGCCATTGTGCTATAGTTTGGATACTGAATATCTCCTAAAGGCCCAGGTGTTAAAGATTCGGTCTTCAGGGTGGTGCTACTGAGAGATGGTGGAAGGTTTAAGAGGTAGGGTGGAGTAGGTCTTTGGGTCACTGGAGGAACCTGCCTCTTCTTGTTCCTTTTTTGCTCCCTGGCTTGTAATGTAGGTGACCATGCTCTGTCATGTGCTCCCACCATGAGGTGCTGCCCCAGATCCAAACAATGGAACCAACCAATCATGAACTGGAATCACCCAAACTGAGAGATAATATAAGCCCTTTCTCTTTATAAGATGACTATGTCGGGTATTTTGTTATAGTAATAAAAGGCTGACCAATATACTTTGAATTAAATGAATGTTTTTAATTGTGTATTTGTTGTTATTTACAAAAATAGTAGCATTGGTAAGCACTGTTAATAATTCAATTGGAAATTGAAAAAAAAATCCTCTGAAGGAAATGGAGTATTTTTGCCTTTAGAATTTCATGCACTAGTGGCTCACATTTGGGACCAAAACTAGATTGTCAATGATGCAGGAACATTAGAAACTAAAATATTCAAAGTAAAACAAAGGATAGATGGTGTCAGGAAATAGAACAGGAAATTTTGCCAGTTAAGTGTAAAAGGTGATTATTTAATAGTAGTCCTCCTTTTTATCTAGCTGTTTTTAAGGAAATGGTTAGCATTTCTTAGGAAGGTTATTAACTCTGAAATCAGTTGGAAAATTAGAGATCTTTAGAAGCAGCTATTTTATTTAGTCCTCTAAATTCCATGTTATCTTTTCTTTATCTAATGATGTCATTTGTTATTTGTTATCAGAAGCAATGGTTGCATTATAATAAAGCAGAACTCAATTTTTAAAAGCATATCACCAAAAGCACAAGCATAACTCAAAATCTTTTGACTTTTTTCTAATATAGTCATTAAATCACCTTATGATGTGGGACTATTAAAATCCTTTATCAATAATGATTTTAATTATTATCGAAAGGTTTCTGGTATGGTAGTGTATCATTTAAAAATAACCTTTTCTGCCTTTTATTCTTTTACGACTGAAGAAAGAGTTAAGAATAAGGATGTCTAGATCTTTGCAGCTGGGCTTATAGAACTGATTAATTTAATAAGATTTAACATTTTCACTAAAAATTATGACCACTCTCTAAGGTCTGTTGGAGCCTGAACCCATCCCATTTTTCCAATCTTCTCTGCTTCCAAACCCAAGTTCTGGGCTCCAGCTGGCCAGGCCGCACAATTGCATCATGGAGCTTTGTGCATTCCCTCTGTCCTGTCTTTGCCAGCAACCTTTTCCTTGCCTAGAAATGCCTCAGATCTTCCTTTCCAGTTTTCAAGGCTTCCTTTTTTCCCCATCTGCTCTGGACAATTCTAGCCCAGGTGACCTCTCCTTAGGCCGAATGTCCAGAGTATCTTGAGAATCTTCCTGCTTAGCTGTTAGCACTTATCTTGCTCAGCAGGCTGTCAACATACTCAAAGGATGTGCTCTCAAGGTCCAGAAAAAGGAAATCCTGAGACGACTAAGCAGGCATGACAGGAAAGGCAGCAGGTACCTACATCACTTGTTACCAGTGCTCCCTCCTTAGATCCCTGGCCCTTGACTTCCTAGTGGAGAGAAGAGGAAGTGGGACAGCGAAGGAACAGATAGGCTGGCATTTGGCTGGTCTTGCACTAACATGGAATAGGGATCATAGGTTCCACTGAGGGGAAGCTAAAGCCTGCAGCTTTACTAAGGTATTTACCAGTTTTTAGGCAGTGTTTCTGCAGTGCTCTTGCACTGTTTCCAGGATTATGACCTTGCAACATTTTCACTTTATTCCTGTGACCTCTTCCTTTTCTCTGAGGCATTCTGTCCACCACTCAAAGAGGGTCAACTACTCATCACTCCCAAACACCCTTACACCGCATAGAGACCAAAATTCCTGATGAATCTGTGCTCAGTAATACTCTCTGGGCTATTCCAAGATGTGCATAATATTTAGCCCTGGAAGAAGAGAGGGTGTGTAGGGCTGTGGAGAAATTTATGTATAAAATAAGAACCTAGTCCTAATAAACATCCGCTTATTGAATGGGAGTGGTGGAGGAGCAGGGTGACGTTCAGCTTCTTTTTGCATTAGAGTCTGGCCTCTTTTTTCCTCACTGCCATGTCCACATATGGAATTATTATAATTTCTTTAAAAGGTTGTTGTCTTTTGGAGACTGGATAATGAGTAGGTCAGCTTAAGACAAATATGTGAAGCTACATGATATATAAGGTATCTTTGATTATCTTGTCTGTTTAAAAAACTTTTCATATTCATGAAAACATATTCTCTGGCTTGGAATATATGTTCTCTGTGGGTATTGTCTTACCCACTGGTTTTTTAAGTCCAGTGCACTAGATGGCAAGAATAGATATATTTTTGCTTATATATAGTAAAATATGACCTTTTGGTAGCCATCCAATGTCATGATAATTTGTCTTAAGCCTTAGGATTTTGACATGAAGTAAATGTTTGAAGTACACATGGAGATTATATGCATATGGAGGAAGAAAAGTAAGTGGGAAAGGGAAATGTGCACTGACATTAACCCGTGATCCTGAAACTCCGTGTTGCTAAGATAATCTCCCTGGAGAGTATATTAGTATTTGGTAATATACTCTCCATGGACAGTATATTAGTATTTATGATGGCTGGGCCTAAGAAATTCTGATTCAACAGTTTTGGAGGCTTCCAGGAATCTGAATTTTTAAACAAGTATTCTACAAAATCATGAGACACACTTTAACAAAGGTTGCATTAAAGGATATGCCTTTATTCTCAATTGTGGAGGCCATTTTCCTTTCAATGAAATAATTACTGAGTGTCTTTTATGTATAGGACATCTAAAGAAGCCAGGCACGATGGTGCATGCATATGCCAGTAGTTTGGAGGCTGAAACAGGAGGATAGCAGGTTCAAGGCCAGCCTCAACAACTTAGCAAGATCCTGTTCCAAAAAAAAAAAAAAATAGGGCTGAGGGTGTAGCTCGGAGAATGCCCCTGGGTTCAATCCCCAGTACCAAAAACAAACAAACAAACAAACAAACAAAAACAAAAAAGGCACTTAAAGATAACTATGATATGAATTTTGTTATATAATAAAGAAAATAAGTTGTAATATTAATAAAGGGCAAAAAGAGAAAATACCTCATGAAAAGTTCAGATATAGTATTTGAGAGTTCAGAAAAAGTATTGATTTCTGAGAAGTAAAGATTCTGAAAGGCTTCAAAGATGAGGTAAATATGGAAATTTGGAGATGGTATAAAAAGAAATTTTAGGAAAAGGTAATGGTATTAACAAAGACACTGAGATAGAGAGTGTGGGATGTGGGGAGCATAGACATTCCTGTAAGGGCATCAAAGGGGGCAACTGGAAATGAGGGGTGCAACCTGGCTATGTGTAGACCTGTCTTCATGTGGGCAAGATTCCTAAGAGAAAGTATAAAGATGGGGAAGAAAAGAAAACCAAATCTCCAATGCCATGAAAATGACTTAAAGTTTAGGAGGGAATTCAGTGAGAACATTATTTTCCTAATTATATTATATCTGATATAAATGAGTACTATGGTACCAATATGTAACTTTATTTTGATGTGCTCCAAGATATTTACTATCATTTGAGACAAACAAAATAAAGCTCTTGAATTAGAAAATACAGCCCAATATTAAATGCATGCAAATAAAAACCAAATACTGTGTCTACCAAAAGTACTTCTAAAACATGATTCCACAGAGTTTAAAAGATATTTATCTTTATTACCTTCTATACCACTAATGTAGTCACCCAAAGAAATATAAATATATTACATATGAGGGAGTCACAAAAATATTATGAGGTAACCCTTGCATTCCTTCCTCTTAAAATCAAAACAAAACCAATCCTGAGATCCTAAGGGTTAAATAATTTCACCAAAGAAAACAAAAGCGAGGTAAGCTGAAGTCATGGGAAATGGTAGAGAAAAGCAAGAGACAGAAAACCTACCACAGATGGAGCAAAGATTTTCCAGATGTGGAATTCTTTCTGTGGATCAGCGCCATTAGCTTGGCTCACTCGGGTTCTACCAGGAAAAAATGCAAGTGGGGCTTCTTACTAACTTCTGTCTGTAATCCAACTAAACCTACTTTGCTGAAATTTTATATGTTGTTTCCTTCAGGAAAATATCTGGGTATCTTTGATCTGAGGTTATTTTTTGAAAGGTGGCTTCCATTCTAGATGGGAATGCTTTTGGAATGCCTGAAGGTATTTGTATGGGTGTCAGAACATCGCCATTTGGAAAGACATATTGAACGCGTCTCCATCCCAGACTCCTCATATCCACATCACAGGAAGCCAGGGCACTCCTGCATGAGAGGATGAGGGGCCACTGCTCTTGTTTATGTCCTGTTGTCAGGGACCATCTAGGAGAATGGCTCCTGATTAGCTACAGAATGATGAGTCCCATCTCAGAGTCAGGGTCACAAGTTATACCGAGAGGACTCTTTTTTGAAGGCCTTAAAATTTGGTGTTCAGAAATATTACAAAATAATGAATGCCTTATTCCTACATTAAGCTGCCCCCCTGCTTTACAAAATCACAAAATGAAAAAAAAGCCTTGTGTCCTCTTTTGGGCAACCTGGGTGACCTTTGTTCTGCATAGACAGAATTTCCTATCTTCATTATTGTAGCTGGAAGGCAATCATCAGAGACCTTACAAAGGAGTAATTTTTAAAAAATTACAAAAATGTCCCCCCTATCCCACACACATATGTAAATTCTTTAAAAAAAGTCTTGGAATATAAGTAAGTCTAACTAAATTCAGATTTTTTTCTCTTGAAGATTCTTTAGTGTTTAAAATGTATCAACTGTCACATTCTGATTTTTTGTTATATTTATTTATTTATTTTATTTTATTTTATTTTATTTTATTTTATTTGGTACTGGGGATTGAACCCAGGGGTATTCTACCTCTGAGTTACACCCCCAGCCCTATTTTTTATTCTTTATTTTGAAACAGGGTCTCACTAAGTTGCGGAAGGCCTCACTAAGTAGCTGAGGCTGGCCGCGAACCTGCGATCCTCCGGTCTCTGCTTCCCAAGTACTGGAATTACAAGCGTGAGCCACCACGCCTGGCTTTTGTTATATTTATATTCTTCATGGATAAATAAATATATTTATCTTGTTTATTTGTTTCTGCTTAGGGTTTATGATGTCCAATATTATTATTGATATATTGCTTATTGGTATTTAAGTGGAATGAGGGAATATGAATGTACTGTATTAACATTTTAAATTATTGAGGACAATAGCACTTGATCTAAGCAAATTACAATGTAAATTGAAAATGGAATGGCATGCTCAGGATAAAATTAAGTGATTTGAAAGGGAGATAATTTATTTGATCAAGAAAATCCATGAATTTCATAAGTACAAGATATTCTGCTATTGATTTGGATGAGTGTAGCTGAAAGAAGGGGAATGGAAAAATATTCTTTTGTACTGCACTATAATTTTGAACTAACAAGATGATTCTGTAGCCTAAAAAGATAATCTCACTGTGAAAAATTACAGTTTTATTGAATGTTCACTAATACCTAGATCTTGCTAGTTCTTGTGGAATAAAACAAATAAGATATACAGAAGGAAAATAAGGCCTGGTTTTTCCTTGAGGCTGCTTATATTTTAGGAGACAGAGTATGTATACAAGAAACAGAATGGTATAATCATAGAAATTAATATTTATTTTTTCCCGTGCTGGGGATAAATAGAACGTTTTGTATCATATTATATATTCGTAGGAATTTTATTCATGGGAATCTGAAGAAGGCTGTCTAATCAGTAAAGTGCAAAGAACTCATTAATATTAAGTGCAACTAAAAGAAGACCTAAAATATAAGGATCCAGGCATACATGGCATATGTGGAACAGGTGCCTCTTGAGAGCTGAGGCTGACACTCAGAGAGACATCAGGGATGGAATCAGCTACTTCCTCCATCCTTCTCTAGTTTGTATTCTCTCTAACTTCTCTGTCTTGGCCCTATCACCCCATAGTCCTGCCACTCTTTGCAGAATGGTTTCCTCTGTTGCTCCATGTGACAGTCCTCTGACAGTCCATGTGAACTTTTAGCTAAAGCACCTTCTACAGGTTGATTCTCTCTAGAGAGAAAAGAAAAGAGAAGAAAAGAAATTTTCTTGATTGATGGTTAGCCAATAGATTTTCTGGCCTTGGGTTAAGTGCATCTCCATTCCCTCCCTACCTGCCATAGTCCAGTAGATTCTGGCCATGGATTAGAACAGGAGGTCCCAAGGCACACAGACTGCTTCTTTCAAGGACTGTATATATGATGAGCAATGAGACTCACCTAAGCCAAAAGGGCAATTTATCATGGAGGAGGACAGCCATAGAAGACTTTATGCAAAAAGTGGCACTCAAGCTAATCCTTGAAGGAAGAGTGAGATTTGGAGAAAAAGATAACAAAAGGCTATTTTTTGAGAAAGTAAACTTTGGGACCAAATGCATAAGGACAGGAGTATGTAGCTTGTATAAGTTGTATGAAATATTATAGTTTACTGATTTTGGTCATACTTTCAATAGTCTACTTGGAGGTGAGGTAAGGCATGGGGAGGTAGAGAAAACAGCAGCTTTGGAGCAGAGATTCACATACTTTGTAGCTTAGCAAGTATTAAAAAATAATATAAAGGAAACACCTACCTCTCTTCTCAGCATGACATATAGCTACTATTCACCCGCTATTATAAATTATACCTCTCAATGTATTCAGTAGTAGTATTTTTCTTTCAAAAACTTGAAGACATTCCAAAGGAGAGAGATTAAGTCAATGACTAAGAGAAGAAAGTTACTTTTGCCTAAAGAGGAAGGGTAAAAGTTAATATTAGTGAAGTGTGTAAGATTTTTATTATCTATGAGTTTTTCGAAAAAGGTTCTGACATTAAAAATGTATTAAATCTCTCTAACTCCATGGTACAGTAGTTCTCTCTTATCCTGGGTTTTGCTTTCCATGTTTTCAGTTATATGTGGTCTGAAAGTATGAAATGGAAAATTTCAGAAGTAAATAATTCATGAGTTTTGAACTGTGTGATGTTCTGAGCAGTGTGATGAATTTCTTGCCCTCCTGCTCTGTGCCTGGAATGTGAATATTCCTTTGTCTGCCATATCCATGTTGTACACACCACCCATTGTTACTTAGTACTCTGTGTGCAGAAAAAAAAATAGTATATAGAGGATTCTGTATCTGTGATTTCAGGCATCCACCAAAGGTCTTGCGATGAATTCTCCATGGATAAAAGGAAACTAATGTATATCCATACAATGGAATATTGTTCAGCACTAAAAGGAAATTATCTATCAAGACATGAAAAGACACCGAGAGGCCTTAAAAACATATTACTAAGTGAAAGAAGCCAATCTGAAAAGACTACATACTATCATTAGGGTATCATTTAGAGTAGTTTCGCTGTCCTAAAAATCCCATTCCCTATTACTTCCTTCCTCCCACCAAACAACTGGCCACTAATGATCTTACTATCTCTAATTTTGCCTTTTTCAGAATATCATATAGTTTGAACTATACTCAATGTTGCTGTGGTCTTAAAACTGTTCTAAAGTCTACTTATTTACTTATTTGTTTGTTTGTTTTGTGGTCCTGAGGATTGAACTCAGGGGCATTCTACCTACAGTTATTTTGTTTTTATTTTGAAAGGTTGACTAGAGTCTCACTACTTGTGGAGGCTGTCCTCAAACCTGCGATTCTCCTGTCTCAGCCTCCCAAGTACTGGGATTACAGATGTGCACCAGCATGGCTGGCTAAGCCTATTTATTGATAAATAAATTCCTATTAGGTGCACAGCATGGTGGTAAGTGATGTTTTAAAAGATACATAAACAACTGATGGGAGGAAGGACTGAGACAAAGAAAGACTCAAAGGACAATGACAATCCATTAAGAATTAAGCATGGCAATGACCAGTTCAGAATATACATTCTATAGTTGTATCATTTCAAAAAGTAGGAAATGAACAGATCAGGGGCCACCATGAAGATCTCATGGTGAAAGTGGGACTCGAATGAGTCCTTGCGGGCTGGGGGAGATGATTTCTAGACAGGAAATAGGAGGGGCAAAGGTCAAGATATGCAGAATTAAATTCAGAAGAAGAGTGAGGTTGTTACCATGGCGACAGTGGAAGGTGCATGATAGAAGAAGGTGGGAGATAAGGTTGGAACAGAAAAATAAGGTCAGATTATGGAAAAGTTTATTCGTCAGCCTGAGTAGTCATGGCATTTCACTACTACACAGACCAGACTGGCTCAGAGAATGCACTGTGGTCTGCACTGCTTGCTTGCATCCTTCCTTGGCCACGGGATGATGTGGGGTATTTTAGGAAACCTCACTGATCCTGAGTCCTCAGCTCTATAATGTGGATAACTACAACACCTACCTCCCAGGGTCACCAGAGTACTGAATAGTTCATGTCTATAAAGTGCTTAGAGAAGTGCAGGTACCAAGTAAATGCTTGCTGTTATTACCCGTTGGATCATTCATTCCACACACATTCATTCAAACACCTGTGGAGAGGCTGGCCTAGCAGAGGCACAGGAAACCTCAGCACATGTAATAAATGTACCCAAGAAGACCATGGACTAAAGAAGTAGGGCAGTTAATGAAAGGATGATGGACTGCACTGTTATCCTCCACTTATCTATTTCCTTAAATCCATAGGAAAGAATTGATTTCATATTTATATTAAGAAGCTCAAAACATGATCAGCTGGAAGTAACTGGAATGTGTTTTCTGGAGAAGTGCAACAGTTGGGAAAATTTAAAAACAAGAAGCAATACCCCATTGTGGTGGGCAAGTGATGACTTTTGGGTGACCATTTTGCTTACGTGGCACTTTAGGAACCCTATGGGATCTTTTCTACCTAATTACAGTATTCAGGACAAAATATCTCCTTTAATCCATGATCCACTCTTTCCCTGTAATAGGCAGATTAATTTTCTGCACAGCCTGCATGTAAGAGCAGGATGGGGACCAACCTTTTCTTGGGCATTGGTTAATTTGTTGTGGTCATTAATGACTATCTAGGATTTCCACCTTGGATAAACCATATCCTAAAATAATGTCCTAATTCCGTAACAGAAACATCCATGGATCCACCTGGAAGATATATAGATCTAAACTCTTGCCTACAGAAAAACAAATCAAAGTTCTTCTAACCAATGGAGGATCAATAAGAAAAGTACAGACATGCCAGCAGAATTGTAGGTCATTTCATACTCCAACAGGCCAAAGTCATACTTTGTTACACGTAATTTCCAAAGTAAATGTACCTCTCCAAAGAAACTAGAATTGATGCATATCTACCTTGTGGGTAATGCTTGTATATATATTTACATAATTAATAAAAATAATTGAGGCCAGGAGTGGTGGCGTACACCTATAATCCCAGTACTTGGGAGGCTGCAACAGGAGGATTGCAAATTTGAGGGCAGCCTCAGCAACTTAGTGAGGATCTCAGCAACTTTGTAAGACCCTATTTCAAAATAAAAAATGAAAAGGGCTGGAGGTGTAGCTCAAAGGTAGAATGCCCCTGTGTTTAATATCCAGTACTGGAAAAAAATAGCTTGCTTATATTTTTCATGAATTCCTTGATACCTGAAAGCTAATGTGTTTCCTCTCAACAACCCAGTCAACCACAGCCAACTTTTCACGGATTAGTTTACATTAGGTTTCAGAGAAACTGAGAGGTTATGTGTGGGCATATCCTAAATTCCTTCCTCATAAAAAGTGGGCAATTAGAGACCATAATATTTTTTTAAATGAAGCAAGTGAGTATTTATAAGCCATTAGTATAAAAATAGTGAAATTCATTTTCTGAGAGTGAAAGGGAATAAAGAATTTGGAATGCTGGCCAAAGCCCTGCCTGGCCAGGGAAAGACGATTTTCAGACCCTAGGACCCAGGGGTCTTTGCAATTATTGGAAGAGCTTCACTTAGGGATAGAATAAGAAGATTTTAAGTTTGGCTTTGGAAGTATCATGAATATAGAGTAAAGCATTTGCTGATTTTTAAAGATTGCATTTATTCATTCATTTACCCAACATCATGCAACTATAATAATACCAGGTACTGGGAATACAGAGTTGAGTTAAAATTCTGTCTTTTGAGGTATTCACATGTTAGTGGGTAAGACAGCAATAAAACCAATCTGATCAATACCAAAATGGAGACATGAAATAGGGTATAACTTTTCAAAGAATTCTGAAATAGAGAAGTCTTACTTTTTTTCAGTCAAAACTCTTTGGATATGTAAATACTGGATCATAGCTTAGAGTGGAATAGATCAGTTAGAGAACTCTTTGAATCCAAGTGATGATGATCAGACTTGCAAAGGGGCAAGTGTCTCTTTTCATTTTAGCTTTTTTTTAAATCTGCATTTCCCTTCTCAGTGATCAAAGGCAACTGAGAAAACTAATACCCAAAGGCACCAAGTCTGGGCTTTGTTACTTAGTATGTTTACAAGGAACATGGAATGAAATTATGAAAACCCTTCTTTTTCTTCTCACATACTTTTCACAAAGAAGTGTTTGATTTCTATTTTCTGTCTTGCTAGCCACAACACAAAGTTTGGAGAGACTATGACTCTGTTTTATGCTTCTGAAAGATATCTGTCACCAGTGTTTCATTATCTTGATTTTTAACATTTTCTGGCCAACCAAATAACCTCCAGGCAGGAAAACAAACATTCTAGGAAAAATGACCAATGAATACAGCCAAAGTCAGATTCCAAGTCATCTTTTTCAGTGGTACCCTTTTACATATTTCTGTGGGATAGATCCCCAAATAGCACCATTAATTAATTACCTGGCTAAGATATCTGGCAGTTGTGGAGGGTAGGAGGGGAATAGAGGAAAAGGGGGGAAAAGTGAAATAAAAAGTTTTAGAACTATATTAACTCTAAATCATTAATATTAAAACCAAGACATCTTCATGATTGTAATTTATTGATGAACACATATTTACAGAACACCCACTATACGGTAGTAGCTGTTTTAGTTACAGGGTATGCAATAAAAATGTTTTGTCTTGACCAAGACAAGCTCATGGTCTGGAGAAGAGCACAACCACGCAAGATAATATGACTATAACAGAAAACACTCAGCGATCTGTAGGAACACAGAACAATCAATGATTAACTCTGCCTGGGAAATAATTCACTAAGGAGGTGATATTATTGTTGGATCTAATAATATAAACAGAAATCTCAAGACAAAGAAGGGGAAAATGCCATTTTGGCTAATACTAATGGCATGCTGGCTGCCAGGTTGTCTGAGAAAATTTGCAAGGTATTCTATGACTTAATTTTAGAATGAGACAATTCATATTACTACTTTTCAAATATGTTCAGAGGTCACATTTTAATGACTAAACCATAGTGCTAGTTTTCTAAGTTCCATGCTTCTATTTAACGGAGAACACATTCTAAATCATAAGAGTACATATATCCATCCCCTTCCAGAAGCTAAATGTAACTATTTTCATTTCAGATGCAGAAAAACATAGTCAATATTTTTTTCCTAAAATAGCCAATTTTCTCTCTAATTCTATCTCTTTTTCTACCCATCATCTCTCTCTCTCTCTCTCTCTCTCTAATATATATATATATATATATATATATTTTTTTTTTTTTTTGCGGTACCAGGGATTGAACCCAGGGGCGTTCTACCTCCGCGCTACACCCCTGGCCCTATATTTTTTTTATACTTTATTTTGAAACCGGGTCTCACAAAGTTGTGGAAGACCTCACTAGGTAGAGAGAAAGAGAGAGAGATAGGGAGAAAGAGAGAGAGCTGAAGCTGGCCGCGAACCCGGATCCTCCAGTCTCTGCCTCCCAAAGTACTGGTATTACAAGTGTGTGCTACCACACCCGGCCTTACCCATCATCTATATTTTTTAAAAAAAATATGGTACATACCACAGATCTAGGCAGAAGTAGAAAGATAAAGAATTAGAAGGGCATGCATGTTCCTATCACTCTGAACCTCATTATGATGTATGATTACAATGCACTAATAAAAGCATATTTAAAACAGAATTAGAAGGGGATCTGTGGCTAGATGTGGTGGCTGATCCTAAGAACATACATTCTGTTCAGGCATGGTGGTGTACGCCTGTAATCCCAGTACTTGGGAGGCTGAGACAGGAGGATTGGAGGTTCGAGGACAGCCTCAGCAACTTAGTGAGACTCTCAGCAACTTAGCAACACCCTGTTTCAAAAAAACAAAAATTAAAAAAGGGCTGGGAGTATACCTCGGATGTAGAATGCCCCTGGGTTCAATCCCTAGTAACACACACACACACACACACACACACACACACACACACACAATGCACATTCTGATACAGAGATTTCTGAAAATAATATTTTAATATAATTCTTTTCCTGGGAAAAAGGAATAAAGTGGGGCAAGAAATTATCAGTGGAGAAGAGGAGAAGGGGGATGCTGAGCTGACAGGATGTTCTTTAACTGGACTTTGAGTTCCTTTGTGGCAGAGATCATGCTTTATTCATAATTTCTACAGCCATAGAACTTGATATGACACTTGGAACATGTTGTTGTCTCATGTTTGTGGAATTAATGCATCATTAATGAAACAGAAATGCTGTTTCAAAAGCATTTTCACCATGGAGACTTTGTCCTCACGAGGTAGGAGATGAACAGCAGAATGAATCCCACTGGGTTATGTTAGCACAGAAACCTGGGTCATAACAGAAGAAGGCTACTCAAAGCCTACACAGGGACAGCTGCCCAGCTGCAATGGCAATGTGATTAATGGAATGCATCCAAAGTGATTTTGTTTAGAGCTTCACAAAGCTTGGTAGAGTTGGTTCCAATTGGCTTGGATGAGAGGTCACACAGATTAAAAATAGACTTTCTTAATAAGAAACAATAGGCCACATTCATTTAGCAAGATGGAAAAAAATGACACGCCTTAGGGGTGAGTATGAAGCTTAATCCTATTTAAGGGCTCAATTAACTAGCCCCCCCCCCAAGATTGAGTAGGTCCTCTGCCTTCATTGCCATTCCTCTGTCCTGAGGCAGCATAAAAAGAGAGATTCATAGAACTAGGAATAAAGAGATTCACAGTTGTATACAAAGCACCCACAATATTTTTAATAGTTTAAATAAAGCATGAAAAAGTTTCAAAATGCAAGAATTAGGTTGCTTAAACTTCCAGTCTTTTATAACTTTCGAAGTAAATCAGATTCTTTTTTGAATTGCCAAATCTGTTACCATTATGCATAAAATACACCAACACAAGCATTTGTTTTGACAGGCAAATTCACTCACTTTTAAAGAAATAATTTCTTTCTTATGTTATCAAACAAAATTTTATTTCTCTTAAACATAGCACATTCTTCAAGAATCTAAATCAAATTTCCAATTATTCTAATGTTTTAACATACTGGAGAAGAAGATTCTGTTCAAATCAGTTTTTGCTGGCTTAAGCATCTGAGATGGGGCATTCAGGTGTCAGGGGCTGGGGTAGGTCATACTTTTCAATTGGTGGGTCCTAATTTTCACAGATATCTGTGGAACCTCTTTGAACTGAATCTCTCAACTCTTTTAAATAGTGCCCCACACATGCCCATAATCCTAATACTTTGGAGTCTGAGACAGGCAGATCAGAGGTTCAAGACCAGCCTCAGCAACTTAGCGAGACTCTTGACAACCTAGTAAGACCTTGTTTCAAAACAAAAAATAAAAAGGACTGGGGGTATAGCTCAGAGGTAGAATGCCCCGGGTTCAATCCCCAGTACCACCCACACGTGTGCATACATGGACATGTACACACACACACACACACACACACACACAGTGCCCAACCAGTATAGAAATGACCTAAAAATATTGTTAAAGAGTGACAGTTAATTTCATATTCCTTTTTGTTGTTGAGGAGGAAAATTTCTAGGATTATGATAAGAGATGGTGCCTACATTATACTTAAGTTCTCTGTTTAATTAGTTCTTTGTTGTAATAATATTTTCAAAATATTTGAGAAGCTTGATAAAATGAAGTGTTCTCCCTTCTCAAACTCGAGCTGCTGAAGTGGAAGAAGGTAGCTCTTTGCCTCTCTGTCTCCTCAAACAACAGGCCCTTCCATCCCTTCCTCCTCTTCCCTGCCAGCCAACAATTCACATCCAGATTTCCTCCTTGGGGTATGAAATAATTTTCTGATATTCCAGAGTAAGATGACAACTTTGCTCTGTTACATACTTTGTTTAAATTACAGCTAATCTGGGGAGTTACAGAGAATGTCACAATCCAAGATAAAGCAGGACTTTAGCTAAATTTCTTTCTTATTGTGAGGCATATTTCCCACTTAATACTTGTTCTAACTACCTAGCCAACAAAATCTGCTTAAAGATATTGAAGCTTTGGAAATGTAATTTAAATTCATTTAATATTTGCAGTTAATCCATAGAATACTAGTACTTTGTTAAATAGAGCAGTTTTTCTCTGGCATTGATACATGAAGTCAGTTTGATATTTCCCTCCTATTCTGAAGGAGTTTTAACATTATTAGAGTGAAGAAATCAGACACAGACTAAACATGAGAAAAAAATTTAGCTTACAAGAGGAACTGTGAAAACTAGTGGCAAAAATAAGATCTCTGAAATACAAGATGAACATTCTTAGTATAAAAATGATATCAGATGAACTCTAATGCTTTAGTGGAAAAGGCACTTGAAATCATGGTATCTTCTTTCAGATGACATTATAAATGTTTAACATGACAAACATCACATATGTCTATGAACTAAGTGGTAAGTTTCAAATTTGGCGGCACACTACCAATCTGTTTTTGCTTTTTTGTTTCTATTACAAAGAACACATAAGACAATATTGAGAAAGATCAAAAGATTTTTAAAAAGCATATAATTCCTCAATCCAAATCAAAATTTTCATATTCCATGTTTCTCATCTGTCTTTACCCATTTCCCTATATTGCTAAATATAATCATAGCACAGAGCATATTTTTCTTAATAGAGCTATTCATATTGCTTTATATCTGTATTTTCAAGAGTACAGGATCAGCTTTAAACATCAAGTACATCTTTTTCTATGACTACTAAATAAGTTACTTAAGATCCAAAAATACATCTTGATAAGTAGTTACAACCAATTTCCAAAGACCATTCCTCCACACATTGACCAACACTGAATTCTTTTCTTTAAGAAAATAAATTGTGGTTGCAGTTACTTAAAAGGCTACAAAAAGTCTTATTCTAACATGATGCAATGTTATGTAATAAACCATGCTTTTACTATTTGGAGAATAATACATTTATTTTTCAGTAATTCAACTTTTTCCCAAACACTGATGAAACGTATACATTTCAGATATTTAATGAAATGTCTACTTTAAAATGAAACTTTATTCTAGAGCCAGACGTGGTGGCGCACACTTATAATCCCAGTACTTGGGAGGCTGAAACAGGAGGATCACAGGTTCAGCCAGCCTCAGCTACTTAGTGAGGCCTTCTGCAACTTAGTGAGACCCTGTTTCAAAATAAAAAAATAAAATAGGGCTGGGGGTGTAGATCTGAGGTAGAATGTCCCTGGGTTCAATCCCCAGTACCACAAAAAAAAGAGAAAGAAACTTTATTTTAAAATACAAAGACGAAAAAATACAACCAAATGTCAACTTACCAGCTTTTTCCTTCTCTGAAGTACCTGGAGTAGCCTAAGAAAGAAAAGAAAAGCAGAAAATTATGGTATTATTAGAAAAAAACATTAAATAACATCACTGGAAATAAAATAAAGTGTCACAAGTGTAGCAAAAATTAAATAGAGCTTGACAAAAAAAACATTGTGCAACAATCAGGGAAGTCATTAAATCTGACTGTAATAACTGTAAATTACCATGTAATTATTTTCTTTTCTGAAAATAGACTCAGTCTAACATTTATCCAGATGATCTTTAAAGGATATTGACAATAAGTGAGACTAAAAACACTCTTCATCAGAAGAACATGGGTTGAATTTTTGTAGTTCAATATCTTTATTCTATTTTAAGGAGGCAGAACAGGGTCATTTTCTGGGTATTTTAAATCACTGCCCTGTCCCTTCTTTTCTGTGTGCAGTCGAATGATCCATTTTACTTCTGAAGGCTCAGATTTTACCTTTACAAAGTGAGGACAATCACATTTACTTCACAGGGTTACCAAAAGAACAAAATGTAGTGACTTCTATAAAGTACACCAGGTCCTCAGGAAAAAGACAGCTGTCCCCACTCTTTATTACTATGGGCATTGATCCAGTGGATTAATTTAATGATGTGAAAGATTTAGAAGTTCCATTCCCAGCATTTGCCACTATCATTATTTTAAAATTAGGATTCCGAATGAGATATTTCAAAAGACTTAGAAAATCTTATTCTTTGTGGATACCCTAAAACAAATGAAGGAAGTTGTTCTCACTAACTTCATTTATTGTTGTATGAAATGCAGTTAGCATAGAGGCATTACCTTGTACTGGAAGCTATTTATTAATCTGTCTGATCCACTGGGATTTGATGCTTTCTACCCTTCAACCACTGACCACAATCGAATAGGTCTGAAAGTAATGCTTCTCCCCCACTTCAGGAGACAAAGTCTACAGAGTTGAGGCTAGAGGCTCATGCTCAAATGAGAAATTTTGTTGTGAATACAAGCATGTGTGCATGCATGCATGCATGTGTGCCTGTGAGCCTGT
>PVJS01029612.1:0-24649 GCA_004027185.1 Glis glis
GCCCTCTGCAACTTCGTGAGACCTGGTTTCAAAATAAAGGATAAAAAATAGGGCCGGGGGTGTAGCGCGGAGGTAGAACACCCCTGGGTTCAATCCTCGGTACCGCCAAAAAAAAAAAAAAGGTTTTAGGACATAGATACTGATTTCAGTAATGTGTAAATGAGTGTAGACCATAAAAAAGCAAAATAAACTAATAGAAACACTGAACTCTAGTAGGAAATGTTATTTCCTGCAGGAGTACAGCTTAATAAGTATGAAATAACTCTACATATAACAAGAAAGGAATATTCAATTAAATAGATGGCAATTGTGAAAACCAGATTTTTCACAGTTAGAGGAGAAATTTACAAACAAGCAAGAGGAGGAGGCTAGAATGATTCATGCAGCAATAGATATGACTTGGAGTCATCACTGGGAGTTTGCATAGAGCTCAACATAGATGCTCATAATTGTATTTATTGAGATATTTATAGGCACACAGGTTGGAATAGACTGATATATTGTTTTGCTATGTCAGATGAAAGGAAATTGGAGTAATGGTATCCCAGAGGCAACAAACATACCAAATATCTAGATAGTAGGTTCTATTGTCATTTTCCCATTAAAGGAGTTAGAGCTCCTTGAAGAAATGGCTGAGATTCTAAGGCTGAGATTTTGATTCAATCTTTTATTTCAGTGAGTTAAAATCCAAACATTTAAATGTGTCAAATTGAAGCCTTAAACTAAATCCTGCTGGCAATTTGTCTGGACTTAACTCCTGCCATTTAAATTAAAATAAATTAACAAATATTCATAATCTTTAGCTTTGAAAAACTATACTACTACTTTCTGTTATTCTTGGAACACAGCAACTGTCAACTACTTAATACCCAAGTTGGTCTTTCCTTCGTCATACTTGCAGAACCTGCCATCAATTTAGGGTAGTAGTCTACTTGCAAAACTTATAAATGTGGTAAGATGAATAGATGACTATTTAACAAATGGTAAGTTTTTAACCCAGTGATGTGCAAATACCAAGTGTTCAATAAATCTTCAAAACATTTAGTTTCATCCCAAAGCAAATATGCTCCATGAAAACTCATTTTCTTATTTTGATCTACATAAAAGCACTCTATCGCACTGTGTATGTGTGTTTGTGTGTGTGTGTGTGTGTGTGTGTGTGTGTGTGTGTGTGTGTCTGATACTAGGGACTGAACCCAGGGGCATTCTACCTTTGAGCTATATCCCCAGCCCATTTAATTTTTTATTTTGAAATAGGGTCTAAGTTCCAGAGAGTCTCACCATGTTGCTGAGGCCAACCGTGAACTTGCAATCCTCCTGCCTCAGCTTCCCAAGTACTGGGATTACAGGAATTCACCACCACTCCTGGCTGTGGCTTTCTAATATAACATTTATTACCTAATATTTTGACTGTTTACTTGACTTACTTTCTTATTATTTTTCTGATTAACAAAAGCTTAAAATATACCATTTCTAATGATACTTGGAAGTGTACTTTTTTATTGCACTACATTTTTAGCCAGCTCTTAACATACACTATAAAAATAGTCATATTTCAAGTATTTCTAATGGAGTTATCCTGAGCAGAGCAATTGCTCTCTTGAGAATTATAACACTGTTTGATTTAATTAAACTGATCAAATTAAAGCAAATGGTGGTGTAAGCCCCAGAGTAATGTATATTTCAGTTATGGAAACTGCCACAGGAGTGCTTATAATACTACATTTGATATATTTTTTGTTCTTACCTTGTTACAGAGTATTCAATTAGATGAAATAAAAGGAATGCTGAAAAATTGTACAATTTTAGATAATTTAAAATATATTTCTTTAAAACTAAATACATTTATTTAAAATTATTATTTTTGCCCTGTTATGACTACATTATATAGATGAATACTTAAAAGAATATATAAATTTTAAAATATGAAAAATAATTTCAAAATGTTGAGTATTATGTGTTTTCTTTAATTTCAAATATACTATAAAGACACATCCCTGATTAAGAGCTCGGGGAATATTAAACACAATGAAAAAGAATGTGTCAATCTTGACAAAATAATGTAACAACTACAAAAAATACTGAATATACTAAAATCATTGCAGTTTTTGCTTTATTCTCTTGACAGTTTTTATAATCTAAGTTAAATACTGTTATCCCACTTGTGTTTGTCTATTTTTATTTTTCCTTTAATCAGAATATTTAAAAACTCCATAGCCTGCATGGCTGTGAAATTATGCTATCCTCTATGATAGATATCTAAATCAGTTATTATATTAACTTGTCCCAAAATGTAAAACATATATATATATATATAGCACTGGATTCCCCATTCTGTACATTCCTCTACCTATAATGTAAGCACAATTGAGTACAAAAATTATTAGCAGTATAAATATCTATATAACTTTCTGGGAAATTGTACTATACTGCAAATAAAAGGACTATTTTTGTCTATGTCCTCCTCAACCACCAACGGCTTGTCTATTTCTTTATATATTGAAGGATATAGAGGAAAGGACAGGGATGATGAATGGGGAAATAACTAAGCATCCTGCAAAATGGCAAAGGAAGGAAAAATATTTAAATTCTAAATATTTACATTATGATATAGTAATATAATATGTGTGTATGCAAATAAAACTATTGTTATAAAGTTCTTAGGTCATCTATAAAACATTTAGTTTTATTTTATGTTATATTTTCAAATTTGGTTGTGACATAAGCAAAATAGAAATTTATTGTTTACACTTTTGAGAGAGGGCTCTGTATTAGTTCAAGAAATGCAGCCATATATTCAATTCTAGGTTAGATATTTGAAACAAAACTTTCATAGCAGAAAGTTTGTCCAAATTGCTCTTTCTCAACACCTGTGTAATCCATGATAATTGAAGATCTGCCTATTTTATCCATGCAGACAAAGGGTAGTCTTTTTCTTTGCATGGCAAAAACACTTAAACCTGACTATTGTGCAGGTCGCGGGTGAGTATTTTAAAAGTTCCAGTAATGAGTGTGCAAAATAAGCTATCTGCAGCAGAGGTAAGGAAAGATTTCTGAGGTAGCCATATGACTATCACTCTAGCACCTTGAAAACAGGAGTCTTATTGGAAGGGATGGCCCATCTGTCAGGCTAGATAGAAAACAAATTGGTAGGAAGTAGCAGCAAATAGATGAAAAGAGAGAGAAGCTTGGAAACCCCAAATGAAATTTAAAGCAGTTACAGATAAAATAGCAGAAAGAAGAAAAATATTGGAAAGATACATGATTGCTGAGATATTGATCTTTAAGGCTCAGAAATGATCGCTATGTAATTCTGGGCACACTCATTCTACAGAGCACAGTGATCACTGCTTCATGCTGTGAGAAAAAAATGCACTTAGATTTCTTTCATTTTGTTTCATTTTTTAAGTTTGTATTTTCTTTCTGTGTGTATGCTGGTGATGCATGTTAAGGTATTTATAAAAACTATATGAAGGCAGCATTGACATAGAATAGGTAAATGTGCATAATGTGAGGTAGGCTGGAAAGAAACTGAAGTTGGTAATTTACAACACTTTATACATTTAGCCAAGATTAGGCTCTCCACCTCTATTTAATCAATTATCAATTCTCCTGGACTCTGATTTCTAAATATTCCTGTAATCTGCTCACTTTTCTCAATTCCAGAGAAAATCACCGTTACCTCTGTAATTTAGATGAGTCCCTTCCTAACTGGTTGAACTGCATTGTTCTTGTTCTTTTACATTTACTTGCTCCATATACAGCAAGTGTCTTCATGGAGAAATGAAAGAGCAAGTTTGACATAACCCCTTTCTACTTTAAAATCTTTCCTTTCGACCCACTGTCTTCAGTATGAAACCACACACTCACCTTCATGGATTCCCAGGGTCCTCTCTTGAAACCTACTTCATCATCTCTGTCCCAGCTATTGTGGTCCTTGAATTTTCTGCTGGACTGAAAACGTTCTAGCTCCTTAAATTTGCTGTAGTCTCACTTGCCTCTTCGCATATTTACATGGTGTTTCCTATGCAAGGTTTTTTTTTTTTTTTGAGCGGTACTGGGGATTGAACCCAGGGGCGTCCTACCTCGGAGCTACACCCCCGGCCCTATTTTTTATCCTTTATTTTGAAACCAGGTCTCACGAAGTTGCAGAGGACCTCACTAAGTAGCTGAGGCTGGTCGCGAACCCGGATCCTCTGGTCTCAGCCTCCCAAGTACTGGGATTACAAGCGCGCGCCACCACTCCCGGCTAAGGGTTTGTTTTTAAAGTGATAGTCCCTGTAAACCTTAAAACATCTAGTCATCCTCATAGAACTCCCTAGATGCTAGAATAACTTGCTGAAACTATGTTTTCATACAGGAGTCTGTCTGATCCCTTTCATATTAATCATCAGATATATTGGAGAATGAGTAGTATTTAAAATCAGAATTCTTCTTTCTTGATCATTTACAATCTAGATTTGTCTGGAATTTTCTTATACTAATTTATACTGTGTTTTTTTTCTTTTTCAACAGAGCTTTATAATGCATTCTGAGACATAGTATAGGTCATCTCACCTCTACCTACATACTCCTTTTTACTATTTGGGTTTTTTTTTTTTTTTGCAGTACCGGGGATTGAACCTAGGGGCATTCTACCTCCGCGCTACACCCCCGGCCCTATTTTTTATACTTTATTTTGAAATTGGGTCTCACGAAGTTGCGGAGGGCCTCACTAAGGAGAGAGAGAGAGAGAGAGCAAGCTGAGGCTGGCCACGAACCCGGATCCTCTGGTCTCCGCCTCCCAAAGTTCTGGGATTACAATCATGCACCACCACACCCGGCCTACTATTTGGGTTTGTCTCTATGTATTATACCTGGTTTTCGATTAAATGTTTTCAATTTTTCTCCATTCAGTGTTATGTTGGTTTGGGTTTTTAATATATGGCATTTATTGTGTTGCGGTAAGTCTCTTTGATAACTTAGTTTCCTTAGTTTTCTTTTATTATTATAAAGGAGTGTTGAATCTTGTCAATGTCTTTTTACACATCTATTGAAATTATTATGCAATTTTCCCCTTGGTGATAGTTATGTGGCGTATTTATTTCTTTGTGCATGTTGAACCATCTTTACATCCCTAGAATGAAACTAACTTGATTGTGGTGTATGCTTTTTTATATATTGTTGAAATTGGTTTGCAAGAATTATTAAGTTGTTTTACATCTATGTTAATCAAGGATATGGCTCTGTAATTTTCCTTCCTAGGTGTTTCTTACCCATTTTTTTTTTTTTTTTGCGGTACTGGGGATTGAACCCAGGGGCGTTCTACCTCTGAGCTATACCCCCAGCCCTATTTTTTATACTTTATTTTGAAACCGGGTCTCGCGAAGTTGCGGAGGGCCTCACCAGATAGAGAGAGAGAGAGAGAGAGAGAGAGAGAGACAGGGAGAGAGAGAGAGCTGAGGCTGGCTGTGAATCAAGATCCTCTGGTCTCCGCCTCCCAAAGTACTGGGATTACAAGCGTGCGCCACCACGCCTGGCCTTCTTACCCATTTTTTAAATCAGTTTTATACAGGCTTCATAGAATTAGTGTGGAGATGTTTCATTCTTTTCTATTTCACGAAATAATTAGAAGAGTACTGGTGTTAGTTCTTCTTTAAAGTCTTGTAAAATTCATCCATGAATGTATGTAGCCCTGGGCTTGTCTCTGTTGTGAGGCCTTTTGTTACTGCTTCAATATCAATGCTGGTTATTGATCTGTTTAGTTTTTCCATATCCTCTTGGTTCAATTTTGGTAGGTCATATGTGTCTAAAATTTTATTGATTTATTCTAGATTTTCAAACTTATTAGAATATAACTTTTCAAAATAGCCCCCAATGATCTTATAGATTTTAATGGTGACTATTGAAATATGCTTTTTTGTCTCTAATTTTATTAATTTGAATATTCGTTCTTTCTCTCTCTTTTGGTTATTTTGGCTTAGATGTTATCTATCTTATTTATCTCATGAAAGAACTGTTTCATTGATTCTTTGCCTTTTTCTCTTATTATCTATATTGTTGATTTCAATTCTGATATTTATTATTTCTTCCCTACTTCTGTTCTGTGAATTGGTTTGTTCTTATTTTTCTAAGAATTTGAGATATGTGATTAAGCTTTTTATTTGAGATCCTTCTGATATTTTTTATGTAGTCACTCATAGCTATAAACTTCCTTTTTAAAACTGCATTCACTATATCCCACAGATTCTGGTATGCTGTGTTTCTATTCTCATTTTTTTTTTTTTTTTGCAGTACTGGGGATTGAACGCAGGGGCGTTCTACCTCCGCGCTATGCCCCCGGCCCTATTTTTTATACTTTATTTTGAAACTCGGTCTCATGAATTTGCAGAGGGCCTCACTAAGGAGAGAGAGAGAGAGAGAGAGAGAGAGAGACAGGGAGAGAGATAGCGAGAGAGCTGAGGCTGGCCGTGAACCCAGATCCTCCGGTCTCCACCTCCCAAAGTACTGGGATTACAAGCGTGTGCCACCATGCCTGGCTCTATTCTCATTTGAGGTTAAGAATTTTTAAATTTCTCCCTTGATATCTTCAATGACCTACTTGTCATTGAAAAGTATATTGTTCAGTCTCCATATATTTGTGTAATTTCTGTAGTTTTTATTCCGGTTGATTTCTAATTTTATTCCATTATGATTTGATAAGATTCAAGTAATTATTTCCACTTTTTCATATATTCTAAGACTTGCTTTCTGGAGTAATATATAATCCATTTTGAAGAAAGGTCCATGAATAGATGAAAAATATATTTATCTACTGTTGGATGAAATATTCTGTAACTGTTTGTTAAACCATTTGATCTAAAGTATAGTTTTACTCTGTAGTGTCTTGTTTTTTTTTTTTTGGAGGGGAGTGATGTCTTATCTATTACTGAGAGTGTTGTATTTAAGATAACCACTATTATTGTATTGAGATTTATCTGTTTCTTTATGTGAAGTTGAGTTTATTTTATAAAATTGGGTGGATTGATATCCAAGGCATAAATATTTACAATTACGTCTTCTTGTTGGATTGTTCCTTTAATAAATATGTAGTGATATCCTTTATCTCTTCTTCCTAATTTTGGCTTGAAGTCTGCTTTGTCAGATATGAGAAGAGCTACTCCTCATTGCTTTCAGATTCCATTTGAATAGAATACTATTTTACATCCATTCACTTTTGGTCTATGAGTTCAATACTGATGAGGTGTGTTTCTTGTAGACACCACACAGCTGGGTCTTATTTTTTAATCTAATTTGCCAGTCTGTATCTTTTAATTTAAGAGTTAAAATGATTTACATTGTTATAGAAATATATGCATTACTTCCTGTCATTTTATTTTATTGATAATGTTATATTTATTCTTATTTCTAACTTGCTTATCAACTCTTCTAATGAGATTTATTTTTTCCATGCTCTCTTGGTTATTTTTCTCTTCTTCTGTTCTTAAGTATCTTCTTCAATTCTGGATAAGTAGTCATTAATTCCACTAGTTTAAGGTATTCATGGAATTTTTTAATTTCTTCTTCAATTTTGAGAATAGGTTTGTTGAGTAGAGTAATTTAGGTTAGCATTTACTTTTGTTCAGAGCTTAACGTACATCATTCCGTGCCCTTCTTCCTTTAGAGCTTTGATAAGAAATCTGCTATTATTCTTATAAGTGTCTTTATAACTGACTTGGTCTTTATTTACTGTTGCTCTTAAAATCCTTTTCTTGTTCTGAAATGTTAGTATTTTAACTATAACATGTTATGGAGAGACTCTTTTCTGAAAACATTTATTTGGAGTTCTAAATTCCTCTACTATTTGCATTTACATCTTATTCCCAAGATTAGGATTTTTCCTGCTATTATTTCACTGAATAGGTTTTCTATTCCATTAGCCTATTTCTTCACTCCTTCCTTAAGACCTATGATTCTTATATTTGGTTCTTTAATTTTTTCTCAGAGCTCTTGTATATGCTGTTCATAGTTTCCCTTTTTCGTTTCTGCATTATTGTCTGAATGCTTTAGTTCATCCAACTTATCTTGTTTTTCTATTTTTTGACCTAAGTATACTTGTAAGATTCTGCACTGAATTTTTTGTTTGACTTATTGAGATTTTACTTCCAAGATTTCTATTTTGTTCTGTTTCAAAATTTTTTCATTGGAATGTTCTATCATATCTTGCATTGTCTTCCATAGTCCATTCCCTTTTATTTGTTTAAGTTCATTGATCATTTTAACAAATGATTTTAATTCATTGTCTGTTATTTACTCCACTTTCATATCAGTTATTGGAGAATTATAAATTTTTGGAGGTATCTGACCTTGGTTTCTCATATTTTCTATATTGGCATTTATGCTTCTGTTAAGAATGATACCTTTCAACTGATTTGTGGATCTTTTTATTGAGTTGCTTTGTCTTTAAAATGTGTCCCATGATGGACGTATATCTCAGCATCAAAGCACCCACTCCATTTTTTCAAAGTACTATGTTAAATTCTTAGCACTGCTTTGAGACAAGATAATAACCACCAGTAACAGACAGCTTGAAAGTAAACTATATACTACCATACAGTAAAAACTATTTGAAATGTTCACCACTATTTGAAACTTTTTCTCCTAACTAAAGAGAAGAAAATGGGAGCAATATACACTAGGCTGAAAAAGTAGGCAATAAAGAATGCAAAATTAACTTTAAACTATGTAGAACATAAAAAGATTAGGGAAAAAAAGAAGAGAAAAGGAGGTGGGAAGAGAAACAGAAGAAAAATAAAAAGAGAAAGGAAGACAAAATGGAATAAAATAACATAAAATTTTATAAATACATTCAATAACAAACAATTAGGAAAATTAAAACAAACCAACACAAAATACATTACAAAAGAAATCAAAATCTAGTATTAAAAATCAAAAAAATCCTCCTTGCCAAGGTATTTAAGCTATAGAGACTTCTTTCAGGAACTTTCAGATTTAGCATCCACTAGGCATTTGGGCTATGGCTAATTATTCTAGCTTCGTTGCATGTCTTCTGAAAGTCTCTGACTATGGAGGCAGCAGAAGAATCAGTTAGCTTATGTGGGGTTTGTATATTATTTTTTCTACATCTAGATCAGCATCCCTCTTTAAAACCCTGTGCAGAAGTCTTCTTCAGACTCGATCCACACAGTCTTCACCCATCTTCAATATGACCAAGGTAACCCTGAAATCTCTGCTGTATGTGGGTTCAGGTCCCTTAAACTTGCAAATTACCAACAGAAGTGTTCTCTGCCTTCCTCTGCTCCACAGACCTATAGACTGGCTGGCCACACCTACTGCCACCTATAGCTCTCAAGGATTCCATGCCACAGTCTTCTTTCTAGACCAGACAGAGTCTGGAAGTGCGTGCCTACTGATCCAGTGAAAGATAATAAATAAAAATTCAGACAAACTTCCATAGAGGCTGTTGATCATCTACTTGCTTCTGGGTACAAATGGGAAGCCTAGACCTCACAGTTCTGAGTTGGGGTAGGCATCTACAGTCTCAAAGTCTTACTTCCAGGCTCAGGCCCATGGCAAATACATATAAACTGAACTTGCTCCCTATCACTAACATCAAACTGCCAGTTCTATGCATGAAGGCCCTCTGTATAAAACAATATCTAATATGTTTATCTCCCTCATCTTTTGTAACACTAGTAAATTATGGATCTGAGATTTGTGCTAATATTAATGTGTCTGCATGAACAATACCTTTCCCATAATAGTGTATTGTTTTCTAACTCAGAACATTTAGAGAAAGAGAAAAATAAAATAGAACCCCCTTGTCAACACAGAAATTCTAGGGGGCAACTAAGGTTTATTCCTGTGGACATACATACATTGCTTCTGACGTTCTTGTGGTGAATATAAGTCTACACCCTAATATGTAATTTTGTGTCTTCTGGGATATGTCATGTTTTATGCTCATATTTTAGATATTTCAAAATGTTTAAATAAAAGAGAGTTCTCTGAAAAGTCTTGAAGGACAATATAATTAGTGAAATCTTTAATGACTTTAAGTTTTTAGAACTGTGCATTCCTGAGACACCCTATTGAAACACCCAATTAAAAGATAATTAGGATAAATTATAGTGAGAAAGGAGATAACCTCACATCTTCATGAACAGACCATCTTGCTTCACATAAAACTTTCAAGGTGACTCTTTCAAAATCTTCAGAATAATGTAAATTAGGTACTGTGATGAGGTCTATTTTAACATTAACAGATTAAATTTAATATATACCATTTTTACATTAACATGTTCAAAACTATGTTTTACAAGAATATATGCTAAGAAAATGTTCTGAAAATAAAGTAGAAAACATCTGTGAGATGTTTTCCCAATATTCATGTGAGCAACTCATTGCCATTTTATGATGGTCACAGCTGATTCATTCTGTCACCCCCTTTTCTTTCTGTCAACTGAGCTCCAAGGCATGGCTGACAGTTCTGTGTACAATGTAGATTTGGTTTTGTTTTATAATTTAAAAATATACATATTAATTTTTTCTCACATTTTAAAAACTTCAGTAACAAGACAGGAAAAAGCTACCTAAAAATAACCACTTTGAGAAACATAAATTATTGAAATTGTGTTAGATGTAACATTTAAAATTCTTAATTGCCTGAACTTCTAAATAAAACTCCAACCCGCATTTCAGTAGCTGGCATTATTACAACCACATTTTTAAATCATAGAAAATAAGGAAAAATAACTTGTCTTCAAGTGATATGTGTTGGTTCCTACAAATTTAATATTCATTTTATATTTATTTATAAATAAATCATCAGCAAATCAAAGGAGAAAATCGATTTGTGAGTATACTTGTATACGCATAATAATGAAGCCAAAATTTAGATTCAGTCTTGACTCTTCCTCTTAAAATTTTATGATTTTACCTAAATTGCTTGCACTCTTTGGCCTAATTTCTTTTATAGTAAAATGAAAACAATACTCTTACTTCAAAGACTTGTTATAACAAGTTCTATTACACAGTAAGCACTCGATAAATATTAAGTCCTATACTACATGTAGTTCTCTATAGTTGGACACATGTTCACAGCCAAAAATGTCAGGGTGATAGGGAAGGAACACTTTTTTAGATCTGAAATTCTGAAGTATTTAGTTAGGGTTTTAAGAGAAAAATATCTTTAAACATACTCCAAATTCTACCTCATTACTGAATAAAACTTACTTGGCCTAAATAATATTTCTGTCTAATGTCAATCATCATCCAAATACAGCTTTAAAGGTTGTGATTACATTTTGCCAAACAGACATTTTATCTATTCATGTAAGAAACATTGAATGGTTTCAACTACTACTACCTGCCACTTTCATGGGTTTATTAGTGTTATTATTATTACTGTTGGTTGAGAGAATTTTTCTTGTTAAAAGAATTTTAAAACCGGCTTTAGTTTATTATAATCCTCAATCAATTGATTCCTTAATGAAATTGTAAGGGCCCAAACTTCTATTTGCCCTCTAATATCTACACTTGTCTTCTTTAATTATTACAGAATTACTAACTAGGACATATGACACACATAATAAATAATTTTCCCAACCTTCCTTGTATCCAGGAACAACCATATAACTGAGCTCAGGCCAGTGATGCATAAGTGGTCATCTGGCACCTGGCCGTATGGAAATATTTGAAAGAGACTCTAATTAGAAAGGTGGAATATGCTCTTCATAGGTTTCATCATCCTCTTCTGCTTCCAAAACACAGGTACCAGAGCTGTCAACATGGACTCTAAGACTGAGTCACAGAGTAATTAACTTTGCCTTACCTAGAATTTCACTGATATCTTAGCCAAATATGTTATTTTAGGTTAAAAAAAAGAAGTAGCAGCCTATGGTGTTTGCTCTTCCTCTGCTCTTTGCAGGACCGCCTTTCATCCAAATATTCTCATGGCTAACTCCTTCACTTATTGGTAAATATAACATAAGACTTTACCCTCTACTTCTGCTACTTCCCTTAATTTTTCTTACCACACCATTGTACTTGTTAGTCTCTAACACAGTATATCATTTGTAATATTATTTTACCTATACTGCTAAGATATAAATTCCATAAGAGATTCTTATTTCTTGTTTTCACTGATGTTTTGCATAACTAGCACAAGATATAAGACCTAAGCATCAATTAATATTTCTGAAAAAATGAAGAAAATGTGATCATCCCAGATAGAAAAAAAGCTGCATGTAAATACTATGAATTTCAAATATTCTATAAGGACATACATTTTTTATTCCAGAATGGCTGTAAAATAGTAAAAAGTAAGAAAAGCAACATGAACTAATGCTTGAGATGTTGGGAATGACTAATGGAGAAATGTATATGTTTTGTGATAATTCAAGGTTCTTAAGTATCATTCAAAGCTAATGGGAGTCTGGGCATGGTAGCATACACTTGAATTTCTAGTACATGGGAAGAGGAGACAGGAGAATCACAGGTTTAAAGCCAGTCTCAGAAACTTAATGAGGCTCACAGCAAGTTCGTGAGACTCTGTTTATTAAAAAAATAAATAAAATAGGGTTGGAGGTGTACCTCAGATTTAGAATGCCACTGGTTTCAATCCCCAGCACCAAAATTAATTAATTAATTAATAAAAAAGAGAAGTAATGGAAGAAGGATGATATTTGGAATATTGGTAAGAAAGTAGTAAGTTGATATATCATAGGAATAATTTCATAAGGAGAGCTTTTTTAAAAAAGGATAAATCTTATAGTGAGAAAGAAGGGTTCAATTCAACAATGGATTGGCTGATCCTACAGTTTCAAACTATAGGTGTCAAGAGTAAGTTGTCAACATGGCAGAACTAGAGATTATTATTGGAGAATAGAATACCTGAACTAATCATTTCAGTAACTTCTAATTTCTTTCTCTTTTTTTTTTTTGCAGTACTGGGGATTGAACTCAGGGGCATTCTACCTCTGAGCCCTATTTTTTATTCTTTATTTTGAAACAGGGTCTCACTAAGTTGCGGAGGGTCTCACTAAGTAGCTGAGGCTGGCCGCGAACCTGTGATCCTCTGGTCTCAGCCTCCCAAGTACTGGGATTACAAGCGTGCGCCACCACACCAGATTCAGTAACTTCTAATTTCAAATGATGGCGATATCTAAGATTTGGCTCTGGAATGGAGAATATGGCCAAGATGGAATGGAGGAACCTTAGAGAGGAAAATGCCAGTGGGAAGATGGCATCAAGGAAGTGGGAGATGACTGTGTAGATGTTCTCCTGGGCATTTAAGTAATAGACACTTCTTTGAAAGAAAATAACTGGTACAGACAACAAAAGCCCATTAAAGTAAATAAGTAGAAAAAAATTGGGCCTTATTCAAAATCTCTGCTTGTAATATGAAAAAAACATATGTAAACAATGTTTGAAAAAGATATATTTTAGAAGAAAAACAAAACAGAATGAAAGTCTGACAACTGTTTCACATTCTGATGGAAATTACAAATAGCTGTGGTTTATGAGAAAGGGCATAAACAATAACTTATTAGAACAACACAGTGAGATAAAAATATAATTTATACACACTGCACTAATAAATTCAGGACAAAATACCATACTAAAGAAGAACAGGCCAAATTATCAAGAGAGAAAAGTGGTCCGTGGTATAAAGATTCATCATTTTTACAAAAGCATTAGGACACAGGCAGCCATCTCACTTTATAGAAAAAGAAACCAAGACCCAAATAAGAAAAAGTGAAATGCTCTTGATTGAAGAGCAAATAAATCTCAGAACTCGACTTTTCACTCAGCTAAATATTCATCTTTAATTCAATCTAAGTGGCCATAAGCTTTACCATTGGAGCACATGATTTGATGTTCAGACTCCATGTTCATTAGTGATTTCTCTGGGGATTATGGTTAGAAAGTAATTTGCTAAAATATGTGAAGCACTTAGAGTGACTCACACAGCATTTAGTGATAAATAAGTTATTATTGCCATGATTTTACTATTTTTGTTGTTAGTGAGTCTTTGTAAAAATTATCTCACTTTTCTCAAGTCCAGTTCTATCATCAGTAAAATGAGAAAAAAAGTTCAGTTTTGAAAATGAGGGAATAAAGCCTACACTAAGAAATCATGGGTAAGACTAGGAATGATAATGACTGGGAACATTTTTAAAAGCATTTAACATGTTACAACTCCTTAGTAAAATCTCTCCCATCTTGAGCAACTGAATGTGTTGTCTCTAGAATATTTCTGAGTCTTTCACCAGCATGGTTTATACCTTTCTATTTGGTTGTAAATAAAGTTTTAAGGCATAAACATCATATTTCAGAAGCTATGTGACGCGATCATTGCTTGTACTGATCTTAATTCTATTTCTCAGTGTAGTTTCACACCGCATTTAGCAGCTATGTTACAGTGTAATTTCATATAGAAGTAGTGCTCAGTTAAAACTATCTGGTCCTGTTTTCTTTTTCAAGAACTTTTTAAATCTCTCCTTTTCTCTAGTTAATGTTAACTTGGACTAATTCAAAGCAATCTTAGGGAAGCTCATTTCAACACATACTACACAAATTATGTTTACTATAAAAAGTTAATTGATGATATATGAGGTGTATACTTGTGTTTGAACAGAGCTAACACCTGGTTATAATGTAGTCTATGCTTACATGTGGGCATTCTGTTCTCTGTGTCTATTCCTACTCTGTCATCAGCAATACTAAGTCATTTGTCAGTCTTGCTGTTAAGGCAGTGTAGCTACCTATCTTGATCCTGTCTTATGGAGATAACTTTCCATCCAGTGGACAAAACATCTCCCTCTCCATCTTATGGGGATACCTTTCCACTCAATGGAAGGTAACAAAAGAAATGTACAAAAGGACCTTAACAATGGAAAGAATATGTTTTCTTAAAGTTCTTCAAAATAACAGTTAGGTTATAAGTAAATATGTTATTTTAGTTCTTATAGAATGAAAATGCACATGGTAGAAACATTAGGGTGCTATAGTGTCTGTAAGTAAGTGCTATATTGTGTATACTAGTTTCTATACTAGTATTTCAATCCATATTTACTCTGGATTGAAAAATTTACTAGCTTCTAGGTGTCTCAGTTTTCTCATTTGCAATATAAGAATAATAATAGTACCTCTCATTTCGGATTCCTGGGGTGGATAAATGATGCCAAACATCTCAAGTGTTAAGAGTGCATAGTAAGCCTTAAATGAATGTTACTTATCATTATATAATATGTATAATTTTATTTAATACCTAAATTATATATCAAAATTTATGACTTTCACATATTCATTTATGTTTCTTTCTTCTTAATATCTGTATAACTTAACCTTGAAGAAGACACTTCAGTAATATTTTCACTGGCAATTTTTTAAAATAACTAAAAGCTTTTGAGTGCTCTGTATAGTTACTGAAAGTAGCATTACATATTCTAAGGGATATTTGTAATTTCTAGGTCAGAAATAAATCAAGGGAGAGCTTAATGCCCACAGTCATTCTTATATAACTTCTCTGTCTTCTCAAAGACTTTGATCAGTCATGCATCCAATTTGCCTTTAAGAAAGAGAGAAGGGTTCCATATTTTACAAGAAGAACATATTACCACTTATATTTAGTTTACAAAGTAAAGCTTTACATAAGTTTAAATGCAACTAGGATGTAATCTGATTGAAAAAGCATCATCTGACATTTCAGTTTCTACAAATGCACATTCATCTTGGTGATAGATGGCTTGCTTAAAATGATAACTAATCTGGATTTCAATTGAAAAAAGTATAAATCCGATATTCTCTAGTGCTTTTCCCTCACTTCTTTATACATTATCAAATATATGAAATTTTCTGACTATAAATTTAGCATTGCCTAGGCAAAAAGGTTTTGTCAATTATAAAATAAGTTTCCAGTGGTATGTGGTTTTTCTGAGCCATATTCTTGGTGATGTCGCCTGAGATCACACAGGACAGGTAGTAGGTAAATTTAAATCTGTCATTTTCTGAGACAATGTCTATCATTGAACTCCTTTTTTCCTTTTTTTAAATTTTGGTACTTGGGATTGAACCAAGAGGTATTCTACATCAAAGCTACATGCCAGTCCTTATTTTAGTTGTTATTTTGAAGCAGAGTTTCTTAAAGTTGGTGAGGGGCTTGCTAAATTGCTGAGGCTGACCTTGAACCTACGGTCCTCCTGTTCCAGCCTCCCAAGTACTGGGATTACAGGTCTTCTGCACCTGCCTCCATAACAAAAGTGAGATTCCAAAAAGTCAAAAAGACTAGGAAAAAGAAAGAAATTATATTCTATAAGAAATGTCAGTAAAATTTTGTTAGTTTGAACACAGACAAACAAGCAACAACAAGCAGCCTGGAGACAGATGTAATTAACATTCAATAGACTGTTGTGACAACTCAGGAAACAGAAACCAAGCATCCTAGTTGCTACAAATACAGTCAAATCTTCTAGTTTCTTTTTTTTTTTGTGGTACCGAGGATTGAACTCAGGGGCATTTTACCTCCAAGCTATACCCCCGGCCCTATTGTTTATCCTTTATTTTGAAACCGGGTCTCACGAAGTTTCAGAGGGCCTCATTAAGTAGCTAAGGCTGGCTGAGAACCCAGATCCTCCAGTATCCGCCTCCCAAGTACTGGGATTACAAGCATGTGCCACCACACCTGGCTCAAATCTTCTAATTTCTTTCAAACATTGAGTCCATTCCCATCTAAAACCTATAGAGATTGAATCTGATGTTGCCTTGCCTTGGAATGTCAACAGTAGATAAGCCTGAGCCATCAACACAGTTTTCAATCTTGTCTTTATTTTATTGAAAATATTGATAATAACCAATAAAGTAGTAGAGTCATTGAATCTGTGAAAAAAATGAGTTTTATCCTTAAGAAAGAACATTTGAAAAATAATGTTAATTGGGAGAGAAATAAAATTATTCAGAAATTAGAAGAAAGTGGTGGCAATATAAGTCAAGTGAAAGTTTAGAAGAAAACAGGGAATGGATACCTATAGGAAAATATTCTGTTACCAGACATTTTAATGGAAGAGAAAAATAAGGTTAATGACATAACTGGTCTTAAAATTTGAACATCTACACAATAGAAATTATTTATTTATTTATTTATTCATTTTTGCAATACTGAGGATTGAACCCAGGGGCATTCTACCTCTGATCTATACCCCCAGCCCTATTTTTTTATTCTTTATTTTGAAACAGGGTCTCACTAAGTTGCGGAGGGCCTCACTATGTAGCTGAGGCTGGCCGCGAACCCGGATCCTCTGGTCTCAGGCTCCCAAGTATTGGGATTACAAGCGTGCGACACCACGCCTGACTACACAATAGAAATTAAAAGGGAAAGAAAAAAGAGCCCATGAAAGAGATAAAGATATGAAAAATTAGTAATATGATATTTTTATAACCAAGGGACATGAATTCCAGCAAAAATAGTAGTAAGATAAAAAAGAAGGAAACATTTCAAGAAACATAGAGGAAAATTGGATGGAAATTTCTAGGAATTAGGTTTAAGAATTCCCAGGATGACCATGTGCAGCTTCTTTTGGAGACAATGAGTCCCAATGGAAGCAGAATGACAAAAGGCTTCAGGAAGCCGGGCATGGTGGCACATGCTTGAAATCCCAGTACTTGAGAGGCTGAGACCGGAGGATCCAGGTTCGCGGCCAGCCTCAGCTACTTAGTGAGGCCCTCTTCAACTTAGTGAGACCCTATTTCAAAATGAAGAATAAAAAAAATAGGGCTGGGGTGTAGCTTGGAGGTAGAATGCCCCTGGGTTCAATGTCCAGTACCACAAAAAAAAAAGGCTTCGGGAATTGTGTCTGAAAATAAAAGTACAAATGAAGCTGATCAAATATCTAATGTGCTTTATTATTTATGAATAATATTTTCGAATTTCTAGAGAATATGACCTGAGTTTATGTGAATGTGATAAGAGGTATAAAGCAAGTTAAGCATTATATAATGAAAGACAATATTAATTTCAGTAATAACAAAAATTCTGACAGTAAATGGAGTCATAGTGCAGTTTATATATTATATAGTTCATGTATATTTACTTTGGATTTATTAAGATGGACACAAAATATTGGTTTATTAAAATAATGAATCTGAGCCAGGTGGTGGTACATGCCTGTCATCCCAGTACTTGGGAGGCTGAAACAGGAAGATTGCAGATTCAAAGACCAGCATTAGCAATGTAGCAAGACTCTCAGCAACCTAATGAGAGGGCTGGGGTGTAGCTCAGAGGTAGAACATCCCTGGGTTCA
This sequence comes from Glis glis, assembly GCA_004027185.1. Lineage (NCBI taxonomy): Eukaryota > Metazoa > Chordata > Mammalia > Rodentia > Gliridae > Glis > Glis glis. Next base: position 18,282 of record PVJS01029612.1, read on the forward strand.
ATCCTCAGTATCAAAAGAAAATAAAATGAAGGAAGAAAGGAAGGAAGGAAGGAAGGGCTGGATGGAGAAGGAAGGGAGAGAGAGAGAGAGAGGAAAGAAGGAAAGACAAAAAAGGACAAATCTATGAGGATGACATAAGAGAAGTATTACTTCTATTTCTATATGTACATAAGTGTGTAGGGGAGAGAGTAATAGAAGAGAACAAAATGTTCATTTAAAGAGCTAAATCAGTATGGGGTCTAGAGATTTTATTCAAACCTAATAGTAAAACTTAAGTTATTAAATACATTCCTTTTGTAATATAAATGCCATATTAATACATTAATGATTTTGAAGATGTCAGAAGTTTAACTATCAAAATTTCATCTTATACTATAAAGAAGACTCAGGATAAATTTAATGTCCTCTGCATAGATCTTTGTCACCAAAAGTGACTGAGCTGCTTTAAATTGCATTCTCAGCCCTTTGAAAGGATCACTTAACCACATCTGTTTCTTTACAACCCAATGAAATTCAACATTCTTGTCTTGTAACCAAGACACAGAGCTCAAAGATATTAATGTTAAATTCAGAACAGAATTAAATAGGGAATGTCGTTGATATACTACAGAATCAACGCTCTGTGCATAAAGCATGGACATATGACATAGGTGGCAATTACCATCATAAACCTATGGGGGTACACATTTCCTAAAAATACTCTCCTCTTGGAAAGACAAAATTATACTTCCAAAGTAAAATGGGGAATTCTGCATTTTTATGCTGACTACTAGTAGGAAATTAAGAAACGATGTTTACATAAGAATAGTGATGAGAGTATTACGTTTGAGGTTAAGCTCATGTTTAAATAAATAAATCATATCAAACATGTTTATATTTATTTATTTTATGGTTCTGAGGATTGAACTCAGGGGCATTCTACCTCTTAGCTACACCCCCTGTCTTATTTTATATTTTTTATTTTGAAACAGGGTCTCACTAAGTTGTTGAGGGCCTCGATAAGTTTTTGAGGCTGGTCTTGAACCTGTGATTCTCCTATCTCAGCCTCGCTAATACTGGGAATAACAGGCATGCACCACCATGCCTGGCTACATTTTTAAAATAAAAAAACTAAGTATTTTTTAGTAAAGTTGGCCAGAACAAGGACTCTAGAAAGTACCTAACTATAAAAGCTAGCAAACAACATCAAGACATACAAGCAACATGAAGGTTCATGAACTCCTCCTCTGATTAAGTCAGGTTCCTGGACAGAGTTAGGAATTTGCATTAGCTCAACTAATAGAGCAGACTGGCTTTCAGAATGAGATAATCCCAATGACTGATGGTCATAGACAACAGAAATAAAATGTACATGTAATACTGAAGGGTCTTCTCTGTAGGCTCAGAGATTTGCAGGAAGATGACATCCAGTATCTTACATTTTTATTAGGAAAAGCCACTGTAATAGTGCGTGAAGTGAGATTTAGGATTTGTATCCTCAGAGCATAAGGATCCTTGACTTGGATCAACACTCTCAGCAAAATCTTTACAGGTTAAATGTAAAACCAGATAGAGTCTCTTTCCTCCTCATTCCTACTCGAAGAGTTGTGGCATGAGTTGACAGGTAGATCACAACATCCATTCTGCATAGGGGCTACTTTTGGTGGGCCATAACCTCCCCGTATCCTGAAGACTAAATTTCGGGAAATCTGAGGTAAAAGAAGATAGGATTCTAATATATTATAATTATAAACTAGGAACAATGTAGAAGAAATTCCAGTTTTAGAAAATAGAAATGGTTATATTCAAGTGAAAATCTTTTATAAATCCTACATTTAAGCAAAAATTAAGAAAGTTCTACGTAGATGTATGATTTAAGAAAATTGGAACTGTAATTGTATGTGTATTATTTAGTTTTTGTGTGTATATGTGTGTGTATATATTATATTACAAATATATATTACATTTTAGACAAAAACTAGGACTAGAACTGTTTTTATTAGTTCCTTGGGCCATGAATGGGGTGTTCTCTGACCGTCTTCCCACCCTCCAGACCTCTCTTGAACATATGGTTGACTGGGCCTCAAGAAGCTCTGAGCCCCATTTCTACAGGATTGTCCCTGATGGATGTCGCCAGGCTGGTTCCAAAGGGTGGCTTGGAGAGTGGCTAATTCCTTCTGGCCAGCATGACTAGTGTGGCTGGCAAGATATCTCTTCCATGGGATCACATGAGATTGCATTGTGCATGGTGTTGATACACTGAGTCAGAATTCTGATACATGAGTCAGAATTAGGAAAAGTTCAGGATTCTGGACTACCAGTGGCCCACCTTAATTCTTGAACTTGAGCCATATGTATGAACGGTGATTCAGCTCTGGTATGTCACAGTGTTCCACACACATGATTGTCTGTGGTGCTCAGCACCACAGGGCTGCATAGGTAACAGCGGACAACCTTCACCTTATACCTCTCACCATGTACCACTATAACTCAGGAGGTCGCCTCAGCCCTTGCTACAGGTAGTTTCAGTGTTCCCTCTCTGCTCTTCTTGAAGGCCGTGAGATCCTATCATGTTCTCCAACACTAGCCAGCCCTTCTAATCCACATCCTTCCTTGCCTCTGATCTGTGTTGTGATGTGATGACATCATGATCTTCTGGGCAGATGTTAAGCTTTGCTGAACAAGAGATGGACAATTCACTGTGCAACTGTGAATGTCAAAGGGCCTCTTGCCTCTTTTTTCAGGGATGACTCAATATTGAAATATATCACACTTTGGGAATGCAGAGATCACAGGCTAAAGTGTTCAAGAGAAGACACTGCTAGAAGATGTATTGTTTATATTTATGATATAGAATCTAAGTAGTGGATTTACCATATCCAGAAAACAAACTATTGTTTACATTTTCCTGCACTTGCATTTGTGGTCATTATCAACAAAGCACTAAAATAACCTTTGGGGGAGTTGTTGGAAGCAAGTATTAATGGATGTTATGAATGGGACAGTATTATGAGTAATGATACAGCTAGCATTAAGTAAGTGGGATTAAGGGAAGAATATCCATACTGTGTGGTAGGAAGATGAATAATCAAAAATAAAATTAATAAGGCAAAAGTACCACAAATGAGAGGAGACCTTAAAAAAGGCAAATGCAATGAGATGCAGCATGTAAGAAGAGGAATTCAATTTATATAGGAGAAGATGAGAGATTCCCCCATCATTTTATGAGATAAAGCACAGAATATTAACATGTTCATATAACTGTAGGTTAAAAATGTCTTCTTTCATGATCTTTAGTTTTATCTGTGAAATACGGATTAAAACATCTACTTCTAGGTTACGGGAAGTGGTAAGTTAAGAGATAAGTGATCTTCAAGGAGTACTCCAATTATACAATTTTGCTGTATGATTTAAGTGTTATTTAACACAATGAATAATACATTTATGGAATACATTCACTAGGAAATTTGGCTGGCAGGGAATATGAATGAATAAAACTTAACCAGAGAATGTAAACATTAACTATTCCACATTTATCCTCTATAATAAAATGCAAGTAAAATTAGATATCTCAGTTGAGGTTAGTTCATCAATATTGAAAACCTATTATGATCCAAGAACTTGGTGGATATAAGCACTAGGTATATTAATAATAGTTTCTATCCTTATGAATCATAGTTTTTGTAGAATATAGGCTATAAACATAATTTTATTACTAAATAGTGTATATATAGTAATATGCATGGATACAATGATCCCAGAAAGTTGTGGTCATGGTCCATCTTTCCAGTGAATATGTTCCTGATTTGGGCCTTGGCAAGCATTAGTTGCATGACAACATGTGAGAGGAAAGTGGTAGTTCAATAGAAGTACATGAAAAAACTGTTTAGTTATTTCTTTAAAATAAACCATCATGTTTTTACTTAAAACCTCAACCATTTACATAGACTTAAATTATTTTATTGACAATTTCCATTTGATGATTTGGGTTTGGCTTAGCTTGCTAGTCCTCTGGTCTTAAATGACCCTCCACAAGCATTTATAGGGTTCTGGGCAGCTATGCATCTGGCTGATTGGCTGGCTTTTGACTCAGTCAAGGGAGTAGTGTGGAGAGATTCAGCCACATGTCTGCCAGCAATAAGGAAATAATGCTTAGCTTGATCACATGTAAGCTTGGCAAGGACGTGAGAGCGGAATGGAATCAAAGGCTGTTCAAGCCTGGATTTGACTTGCTGTGGTTACACGTCAACATGTTCTATCGACCAAAATATTGGCCACAGAAAGTCATAAGAAAAGCCTGGATTCAGGGTTAAAAGAACAGACCTACCACTTTATATAAGGATCCACAAAATCTTATTTAACAGGAGCAGGCATTGAGTGAAAGGAGGAAATCTGTGTCACTTATTGATTTATTCATTCATTCATTTATTGCATTTAATTAGAACAAATAAGTCTTTGAGGCAGGAGATAATTTTGTGGAAAATTAACTTTATTTTAATGTTCCGTAATTGATACCTAAAATCATAAAATCTGTACATATTAATGAGGTACCACGTGATGCCTTGACACAGATATGCATTGTATAATGCTCAAATTAGGTCAAACACATCTACTTCTTCAAACATTCACCATTTCCTTGTGGTTAGAACATTAAGAATCCTTTATTCTATATTTTTGTATGTGCAGTATACAATTGTTATGTAATTTTAATTAGTTTTGTTAATACATCTAAACTTTTAATATAAACTAAAGCTTTGAATGGCAAGCACATAAAGCTAGAAATTAGAAAAGATGAAGCTGGAGAGGTGACTAGCAACCTGATATAGAGGGGGTCAACTTGAGAAAAACCTTGATTTGGTAGATCATATTTCCTTCTAAATTCAGACATGCAGAAATCTCTGTTAAATCAATCGGAGACATATATACACATGCGCGTGCGTGTGCACATACAAACACATATATATGATGAAAATATATTACTTGCTTGAAGATGAAGGGATAAAGACCTAACATCTTACCTGCTACCTTTGGTGATGACCAAGATATATCAATATATTAAAGATGCCAAAAACCCTTTAAGAGAAATAACATTTAAATTACATTCATGTAAATAGATTTATGTTCACTTGAGCAAAGAAAATTTTTTTCCTCTTTCACCAGATTCTAATATCAACAACTAAACAACAGTATGAAGGAGGAAATAAAATATTTTAATTAATTACTACAGTTAAGATTTTTACTTTAGACAAATTATTCTATCAGTAGACTAAACATAAAAAATGAGTTAAACTAGAAAAATGGAAGCCAGGCATGGTGGCCTCACGCTTGTAATTTCAGTACTTGGGAGGCTGAGACCGGAGGATCCGGGTTTGCGACCAGCCTCAGCTACTTAGTGAGGCCCTCCGCAACTTAGTAAGACCCTGTTTCAAAATAAAGAAGAAAAAATAGGGCTAGGGGTGTATCTCGGAGGTAGAATGTTCCTGGGTTCAATCCCCGGTACCACCAAAAAAAAGAAAAATGGAAAAGAGGAGACTATAGTGATAATCTAGGAGAGACAAAGTTTTTAATCTCTAATATTTATCATAAGAATGGAAAAAGGAATAATATATTTAAATAAAGCAAAACTCAACCATGAATTGTATGTGGGGAGTAAAAAATATTTGAGAAAATCAAATTTTCAGAAAGCAATATTAGTAAAATAATTATCAGGCGTAATCTGATTCCCTTTGTCTATCTTATAGCTATTTGACCCACTTCTCAGACTCAAGATGAAGCATAATATGAAAATTAGATTCAACAAAACTTCAACTAACATTCAAACTAAGGATAGAAGCCATTCAGGGATAGGATTAAGAATAGAGTAGGTAGTATGAAAAGGAGAATTTCTGTGTGTGTGAGTGTGCCTGTGTGCACACTACTGGGGATTGGACCCAGAGACCTTCTACCACTGAGCTATACTCCCAGCACCCCCCTCCTTTTAAAAAAAAAAACAGAGTCTTGCTTGGTTGTCCAGGCTAACCTTGAACTCTCAATCCTTTCTCAGCATCCTAAGTACTGGGATTACAGGCATGTGCCACTGCACCCCACTGAAAAAGAGGATTTCTTAATATCATCTCATATTATTTAGTCTCTTTCATACATAAGTATTAATATGAAAATAATAGAAAATAGAAAACTGGCAAAAGAAAGACAATACTTACTATTTTCTTCCACTTTTAATTTGTCTTCCATTATTGTAATTAAATTCAGCCGGGTGTGGTGGCGCACGCTTGTAATCCCAGTACTTTGGGAGGCGGAGACCAGAGGATCCAGGTTCGTGGCCAGCCTCAGCTCTCTCTCTCTCTGTCTCTCTCTCTGTCTCTCTCTCTCTGTCTCTCTCTCTGTCTCTC
>PVJS01029613.1:0-24649 GCA_004027185.1 Glis glis
CTATACCCCTGGCCCTATTTCTTTTTTATACTTTATTTTGAAACCGGGTCTCACGAAGTTGAGGAGGGCCTCACTAAGGAGAGAGAGAGAGAGAGAGAGAGCTGAGGCTGGCCGCGAACCCAGATCCTCCGGTCTCCACCTCCCAAAGTACTGGGATCACAAGCGTGAGCCACCACGCCCAGCTGCCTTTCATTATGATAAGAAAATACCTGAGGTAATCAGCTTAAAAAGAGGAAAGTTTTATTTTGGTCCACAGTTTTGGAGAGAGAGAGAGAGAGAGAGAGAGAGAGAAGGAGGAGGAGGAGGAGGAGGAGGAGGAGGAGGAGGAGAGGGAGAGGGAGAGGGAGAGGGAGAGGGAGAGGGAGAGGAGGAGGAGAGGATGAGGCCAGGGTTTCAATATCTCCCTCAAGGGCATATTCCAATATGTCCAGCACACTTCCATCCAGTCTCACCTATTAAAAGTTCCACTACCTTCCAGTAGCACCACAGGCTGGGAGCCAAGCCTTTAATACACTGGCCTTAGGAGGACACTTACCCAAACCATCTCACAGATATGAAAACCAGTGAATACTCCACTGAGTAAAAACCTCTATCTTCCAGTGACACATCTCTGTCAATATCCCTTATAGATACTTGGCTTAACAGCTTCCAAGTGCAGTGACAATTTAAATAAATAAAATGTCTTTGAGATGCCGAAGTAAAGGGAACTACAGAAATATAAAATCTATTTTCAGAGTCAGAATAGCTAGAATACCCTAAAATTGAATTTGAAATGCACATCATATTAACAGCCATGAATGTGTCAGTCACAGTTTTATGGCAAGTTGGATGTGGCTTAAAATTTTACAGTTGATCAGAACAAGGTAAAAATTAGTGTTTTACATTTATTTGTCTAAAACTGTAGGGTTGACTTCTACCTGGGTAGTTGTAATTGTGAGTCAATGCTTGGTGACCTATTTTCTGGCACGGTTATCTTACCTACATGAATAGTCAATATAGCGATTAATGAAGCAAAAGAATGAGGGGAGAAACGAGTGCTTTATCAGTTTGAAACTGTCAAGAGAGTCTCTAATGATACAACAGAAAAAAGTGTAATGATTGCTAATCAATGGGAAAATCATCCTGTTTGAAATGTGGCAACTTGAGGTGGTTAATTTTATCAAGTGAAAGTATCTACTAAGGAATGCTGCCAAGATTATTTTTAAAAAGTAATGACTTCTCAGAAGTAAATCGTATTATAATGACAATTTTGATTGCCAGAAAACTTTTAAGAGTGGGAGAGAGTAATATTCAAAGCTATCCCTACCAAATTTTCTTTTGTTAAAGAAAAGAGAATATCCTATACCTTGTTTGTGGCAGCTTCTTTTATAGCCAGATGAAGATTCTTTAAAAAATTTTTAAGCACTAGTCATGACCCTATTTTTATAAGCTACAGCTATAAAGTAGAAACTGACACTATCCATGAAGCTGCTTTTATAATCTAAAACTGTTTCCCTTTTTAAAAAACATTTTCTTTTAAATTAGACAATAAGCAGTATCTACAATTCCTCTAACTTTAAGCTTTCGTGGCTTTCTATTTTCCCCACTAGCCTTACGAATTTGTTTGATTGGTGATTCTCCTATTGTATATTCAGTTTCTCTTCCTCTTGTTCCATCCTACATATTCCATGCCTATAGAAAAATGTACTCCTATAACCTAAAGAGAAAAGAAAGCATTGTTTTATTTACCTTATTCTTATATTTTTACTCTATTCTTTACTTGACAGAATTCTTTACAAAGTAGATTCTATCTTGTCTTCCATCTCTTAGCCTCAGCCCTCATCCTCAGCCTCTGTATTGGTCAGGGTTCACTAGATTAACAGAATTCACAGAATGAGTATATGAAAAAGGGATTTATTAGATCAGCTCACAATGTAGTCCTGAGCTTCGACTGCACGTGAAGAGTCAGAGGAATCAGTAGCTGGTCGGGCGGTCCAAGAGCTGGAGCCTTAGGATTAAAGCAACCACCAATTCAGTCCAGTCCAAGATGTGAAGATAAGGAAGTTCTTCGGAGAAATGATGGTGAAGTCTCAGTTCGAAGGGCCGGAGGCCGACGATCTCAGACGAGAGCAGAAGATCAAGAAGCTCTTCAAGGAAACGACAAAGTTGGAGACCGACGATCTCAGACGAGAGCAGATGAGCTTTCTTCAGGAAGAGTCGAGACTCCCTCTACCAGGCTTTCTTCTTCTTTTATCTAAGTCCTGCACCTATCAGAACCCTGCTGCCCACATTTAGAGCAGGACTTCTGGTTCAATCTGCTGTTATACAACCAAAGTCACATGATCTTATGTGGGTCAAGTTGACAAACCAGACCAACTATCACAGCCTCTAACCTCTGCTCCTTGTCCCCACTACCCTGTGACACTCTGCCCAGTGACCTCTAGGGACCCCTTACTTATGAAATCGATGTTCTTTTATTTCCTAGTTTTCACATGCTTCAACTCTGGGAGAAGGGACACTGTGGTGGAGACCCTCTTATTTGTATCACTACTGATGTGTCCTGTAAGGTTTAGATCATCCACAATGGAGAAGTGAGACAGTCTGTTCTCTGTCGCCTACAGCTGAAAGGTCACCTTGACATCCCAAGTCTGCGCAAGTTGCCCTTGTTTCTAATTTCTCAGGCCCACCTCCACCTTTGTAGATGTTCTTCCTGTTTTCTTCAAGCAATATTTTTTTCTTTTTCTGTTCTTGATTGAGCTATAATTCTCTTACCAATCTGGTACTCAATGGGCGGAAGTGCTGGGATATGAACATAAGCAATAAGGCATCTACGTTCCAGATTATTGTACACAAAAGAAAGTGATGACTGGCAAGAGTCAGGGCCTAGATGACTGCAGTGGTGAGGAGATTGTCTGTGAGGAGCTGTGCCTCGCTTCAGGACTCACTGCCCACAGGCTATCCCAGCCGTGGGCTTCTCAGGGGAGACAGATATTCTGCAAGGTCCAGTCCAAAGACTGAGGGTCAGCGGCGGTTTAGATGGCAGCAGTTATTTTCCAGCGGCCCATTAGAGGACGTGCCCCTTAAGGGACATGGAGAGTAGGTTGCTGGACCTCTGAGAGTCTTCACAACCCCAACTAGGGCTTGGGGATCCAGGGTTGGAATACAGTTGCAGTAGAGAACAGGAGTACTATGTTGATAAATGAGATCAAAGGCCTTAAAGGTGACCTCAGGGATGTTCATGAAGGGGTCTGGGGAAGTGAAGGTGTTTTGAATAGTGAAATAACCATTTCTTCTATTGTCCCAAGAACCAAATGGATGTTCCTAAGGAAGCTCTGGCCCCTTAAGGAGCCATGAACCAGAGTTCTGTCTGGCTCAAAGATACCTAAAAGGTTTTATTAACTCCAGGTCTCTGCAAAAAGGGAAGAATGAAAGGCTCTTTGGGAAAGGAAAATTTCACTGAGCATCTTCTCAATTATAACCCTTTTTGCGGTGGCATCCAACATAGACATCTACAGGAGGCTTACTCCAGGCTTCATCTCCTTTAACATTCCATGAAGTCATTCTGACGACAGACAGATGTCTGGGAAGACCCACATTAGGTTGCAAAGATTGTTAAGTTTCATTAGCTCCATTCTAATTAAGTTACATTTAATTAGAATGAAGGTGGGCAGAGGAGAGAGTCCTATGAAAGTACTGTAAACATATTGATGAGGAAAATGCCAAGATATAGCTAAAGCAGAAAAGTAGAAGAGAAATGCATAAAAATGAAAGCCAATAAGCAAATCTGGAACCATTTCCTCAGGCAAAGCAATCTCAGACTTCTATTCAGGCACTAAAATGTTCCAGCAGGCACATTTAGGATTTTTTTCTGCCCGAGTTTATTGCCAATGCTTTACGTGTGTATAGTTATTATTATGTCTGTTTTTCTTTAACACTTACATTAATACTCCTTAATAATGATCTTTGCTATATACCCAAGAAGCAGTTCCCTTTGAATGGCTACTAGAAGTACCCCAGGATACTGGGAAAAGTCCAGGACCTGCATTCAGATGTCTGGCTGCTGCTCCAACCTCACAAATAACTATGTGTGACCATGGATTACTGAGATAACATCTCTAGGCCTTTAGTTTTATTATAAGGGTTAGCCACAGGGTAGCGTTAATCATTCATTGAGTGAGTATAACATGCAGGTGAGATATAACAGTGAAGGTGTCGAGGTGTAAAGGAGAGAAAGTGTTTAGTAAACAGCTATTGTTACTGCAGTACATATGTAAACGCCATTGTATGCACTTACATGTAGAGTATGTACTCAACCGTGTGTGTGTGTGCACGTGTGTGTGGAGGGTGGGGATTAGGAGGGGTGAAATCATGGAAGAATTCCTGGGGGAGCTGGTGAATGAGACACATCTAACAGGTAAGAATTAACATGATCAAGTGTGAGTGAGAGTGTTTCTCAGGCAGAGAGAACATTGCATGCTGGGGCTTGGTGGATAGAAAATGCATAAACTCTACTTTAGGAGCACTGGGAATGAGGAAAAGTCCGTCTAAGTAGGTGGGCAGGAGGCAGGTCCTGACAAGTCTTTAGGTCTTGCAAAAGGCATCAGGGAGGTATCAGAGTTGCTGGCGATCTAGAAAGAGGAATTGCATGTCAGCTTTCTGTATTTGAAAATCCCTGTGGCTACAGGGTAGAGAGTGAATTTGAAAGAGGCAAAGTTGCAGGGTAGGAAGGATGATTAGTGTGAGAAATTATGGTTTTCTGAAGTACATTGTTGGAGTAGTAATGGGAAGAAGTACAAGATTCCAGAACATATTGAAGGAATAAAATCAACAGGCCTTGAGGATTGTACTTTTTTTTTTTTTTTTGGTGCTGGGGATTGAATCTAGGGGCATTCTACCTCCAAGCTACATCCCCAGCCTTTTTTTTTTTCTTAATTTTTGTTTTAAAATAGGGTTTCACTAGGTTGCTGATAGGCCCCCTAAGTTGCTGAGGCTGGTCTTGAACCTGCAATTCTTCTGTCTCAACCTCCCAAGTACTGGGACTACAGGCATGGACTACCATGTCCGGCTTGTACTTTCTATTTTCATAAATTGGAGTGATGTTTTGTGAAGTAATCTTTAGATAATTAATAAGATCAAACATTATTTATAATTCTAGTTATGAAATCTTGAGAACTTTCAATCCTTTGTGGGAAATTTTATTTTTTGTCTGATATAACTTCCTTACATTGATGTTTTTCTTTTATTTTTTCCTCTTAACTCACTAACATACCCATCAGTATGATTTTTAAATGCCTAGATGTTTATGTAGATCTTACGTATTTTGAAAATCCTTAAACCAAATTCCACACCTAGGATTTTTCCAATTAGGTTAACTAAGCCCCTACCTACTATGTATATACATGCTCATTTTACTTCTTTAAAGAAAATCTTTTAGGTTCACCTTTTTGAAAAGTAGAGACAGAATTTTTCATCTGGTAGAGCAAAGTATCAGTAACGGGGGGTTAGTGGGACCCAGAAGTTCTCAGATGTTCCCCATAGCTTCTCCCAGTGCAGTACCTTCTGGGTCTATCTCTTCTTTTTCACTCTGGCGGATTAAACTTAGAATAATTGCCTTTTTAGTCCTGTGCAGCTGAAAGCAAGCGCTGGTGTTGCAGTATTCCTTATCACACACTGACATCTGGTGGCCAAAGAGAACATTGAGAAACACTTCAGTGGGTTCCCTTACACTTCTCAATGTAGAGAGCATGGTTTAAATATGTACTGTGGGGCCCAAACCCCAAGGATGCATCACGTCATCAGCCTTCAGAAAATGTTGAATCTGTTAACATTTTGCACACTAATGTTATATAGGCAATGCAAATCCCATTAATCCTTTTTTTAGAAACATCTAGCCCTAGGTCTGTGGCAAAGATTGACGCAGAGGCAGATGAGTTTGTAGGAAGGGAAACACGAGGGTGTGGAGGTGAGGGTGTTTGTGCTTGGTGGCTGTGGGGCAGGTTAGTTGGTATCTGGGACAATAATCTTCTTGTCTTCTAAGCCATCCTCTCAGGATCCATTTATCCAGTGTCCTCACTTACTGTCCAGAAATCTTATTCTAAGTTTTTGACACTTCTCATCTTGCTTCTAAGCGGCTTTACTTTTCTAAGCTTTTAAAAACCTAGGAGTGTTTGCTGATAGAATCATTTACCTTTCTATCCAGTTTTAAAATAATTGCTCCAAAGGTGTGTCTCAGGACAATTTAGTTTTCTCTTATACTTTTCAACTGGGAAAAAAAGGAGCTATACTCAAGGGCTTGGTGGTACACGCCTGTAATCCCAGTACTTGGGAAGCTGAGACAGGAGGATCACAGGTTTGAGGCCAGCCTCATCAACTTAGCAAGGCCCTTAGCAACTTAGTGAGACCCTTTTTTAAAATGAAAATAGGGTGTAGCTCAGAGATAGAATGCTCCTGGGTTCATTCCTCTTACCCTCCTGCCCCCACAGGAGTTATAAAAATTGCTGAGCAAATAATAGGATGAGATTTAAAATGTTTTTATAATTGCAATTTAGATCCTTATTTGTTTGCTTCCTTATCAATGTTTAATCAAAAGTATTATGTTTCCAATCTTGTGTTATTTATTTTAACAGAGAAACATGTGAGAATATATATTTATCCGAGTATGACTAATTTTCTCTTTTGAGAATATTGACAGATTTAGTTCAGGTCTGAGTTTCACCTTTACTTAAAATAATCAGTACTAAATATTAACATGAATACTAATGTAGTTGATTATCATATTCAAAATAGCCAATATGTGATGGCAAGTATGATTTTTATTATCATTGATTTATTAGTTATACTTTAAAATTTGAGAACAAAATGAGTCTTTTTGTCTCATGAACTATTTACTGAAGAAACATACAGTTCATTTAAACTGTTTTATTCCTTAGATTTACTTTCCTTTGTCATTTCTTTTTTTATTTTTTCAGTACTGGGATTGAACTCAGGGGCATTCTACCTCTGAGCTACAACCCCAGCCCTATTTTTTTTATTCTTTATTTTGAAACAGGGTCTCACTAAGTTCCGGAGGGCCTCACTAAGTAGCTGAGGCTGGTCGTGAACCCGGATCCTCCTGTTCAGCCTCCCAAGTACTGGGATTACAAGCGTGCGCCACCACGCCCGGCTTTCCTTTGTCATTTCTTATGTTAGTAATACTAATCTTTACTTAGCCCTCCAGGGTTATACATTCTCCTCTTATGTGCTTCTTGTGGTACATTATTGGGGATGTGCTAGGTAGTTATTTAAATATTGTAAGATTTAGTTTGGTTCAGTGGTGAAGTAACATACACACACACACACACACACACACACACGCACACACACACACACACACCTTCTGCCCCTCCCTCTTAAAATATTTATTTAGATTTCTCTTCAACCAACCTCCTTAACATACTTTCAGAACTTCTTTTTAGCAGCAAATTATTGAAACTTCCCTATATCCTATTGAGCCTCACTCTTCATTTCCCCAAATGGTCTCTGATACTGTTTTCTTTTCTTGCATCAGTTCATTGAGCTAAGGCTTCAGAGAAATGGTTACCCACACATGCATATATAATCGTAGGAACCCAGTATGACTGAGAACATAATTGTCTAATATGGGCCATTTTGGTTACTCTGGTCATATTAGTGGACAGTGGGACAGAATAGTATAGGACAAACAGAACAGGTTTGTTCTGTGCTTCTGCTTCTTGATTTGTAAAATCGGGGAATAAGATTGATTCCTCAAGATTTTGATAATTCAATGGGATACACTTTCATAACCTATAGTTGGCACTTATAAATACCAGTTATCTTTTTCTCCTACTCCCTTCATTGGTGTCAGCCCAAATTCAGTGTTGAAACTTCCCTCAAAAAGCCTTCAGGAACAGTTCCTGATTGAAAAAAAATTGTTAATATCACTCGATAGCAGCTATAGATATAATAATGCCATTTTCTCTCCCTTGGCCATATCTATATCCCAATGCAAAATGACTTTCAAAGAAGTTCTGGCCAAAGCATAAACAGTCTTGAGAGGTAGGTTTTTCTACGGAATAGGATAAAATCCCAAAGATTAATTTAACACTGGGTGCAAGAATGAGTCTTAACAGGAGGACTTACAAGTCCAGTGTGAATACCCGGAGTGTGAACTTCTCCACGAGTCTCCTGGGGATTCTCACAGCTTCACCGGGCTCACAGGTTCACGTGAAATACCAAATTTCCTCTGGTTGGTGGCTCTTAAAGATTGCTCAGAGTGCACAGGGAAGGAAAAGAGAGGCTGACAGAGAAGGTCAGATATGAAGGATAAAGTGGCCACACAGGTTGATGTTTCTGATTAATTCCAGAACCACAATGTAGAGAAATTTATTTATTTATTTTTTTCGGTACCGGGGATTGAACCCAGGGGCGATCTACCTCTGCGCTATACCCCTGGCCCTATTCTTTTTTATACTTTATTTTGAAACCGGGTCTCACGAAGTTGCGGAGGGCCTCACTAGGGGGAGAGAGAGAGAGAGAGAGAGCTGAGGCTGGCCTCGAACCCGGATCCTTCAGTCTCCTCCTCCCAAAGTACTAGGATTACAAGCGTGCGCCACCACGCCCAGCTGAAATTTATTATTTTTAACCACAATTAATTAGCAAGCAATGACACTTGTTTTAAAGAATGTAGCATGAAAGGGGAAAAGAAACAATTAAAAAGACAATGTTAAGTCTTACATTTGATTGATGCTCAGCTTTTTCTAACACTAATATCTGGAAAACTGTGGAATGAACTTTTCGAAATTCCAGATTGAAGATAGATCCATATCCACTAGACTAGAATATATATATATGTCCAGTGAAATTTCTTATACTCTGGACAATCCTGTGAAACACAGGTTATGAACACTAAAAGGGTGCTAGTTACTCTCTGTTCTACATAACCTAATTTATAAATGCAGAGAGTGATTTGTAGAGAGATACTTTGTTTGAGGTCATACAAATAATTATCCTCATAGCCAAGGTAAGCATACAAGTCTTACAATTTAAGCTGCACTGCTAAAGAATGAAGGATGTCATCCCCTCATAATCTCTATCAACTTCCTAAAGATGCCCCAACAACCATGCCATCTAAGAAAAACCATGTGCTTGCTGTGCAAAGGTAGGGAACAGCACTGCTGTTAGCCTGGCATAGTGGTGTACGCCTGTAATCTTGGTACTGGGAGGCTGAAACAGGAGGATTGCAAGTTTGAGACCAGCCTCAGCAACTTAGCAAGGTCCCTCAGCAACTTAGCAAGACCCCATTTCAAAATAAAAAAATAGGTTAGAGGTAGAATGCTTCTGGGTTCAACCTCTAGTACCCCCCAAAAAAGAAAGGTGATGTCTTCCAGCCAGGTGACCTCGCCCAAAGCCAGTCTATGGAGGAATTACAGAGCTGAAGCTGCTTTTCTCCCTGGTCTGGTATTCTCCTTACTTTAGTAGATCCAGGAAGATATGAGTTATGCATTCAGCGGTTTTAAAATGTCTTACTTTCATCACCTCTAAACTTAATCATGCTTCTTAATGCTGACGGTTACACTGGTAATTATCTTGATACTATTTTCTATTCTTGTCTTCTCTCAGTTTGGGCATCTATTTAAAAAGTTTTAAAGTAAGCATTCACAATTCCATGTTATATAAAATATTCTTTTAGCCTATTTGAGCAGCTATACCATAGGTAGGATAATTTATAAACAACAGAAATTTATTGCTTACAGCTCTGGAGGCTAGGGAGTCTGTGACCAAGGTGTTGGCCCATTAAGCCTCTGGAAAGACTTGCTGTTTGTTTCAAAGATGGCACCTTCTTGAAGTGTCATAATATGGCAAAAGGGACATGGGACCTTTCTCAACCTTCTTTTATAATGACACTAATTTTATATCACTTCCAATACCACACCTATAAATACTGTTGTATCAGTTAATTTTCTGACATGATGACAAAATGCCCAATGAAGCTAACTTTAGAAAGAAAAAAGGTTTTTTTAGCTCCTGGTTTTGGAGGTTCCTATTTCAAATGGCATCACAGAGGCTCCGCAAGGACTGCCTTTGACCGCATCATCTCATGCCACAGACTGCAATAGCAGGAGTGTGTGTAGCAGTAATTACATCCTGAATCGGGAGTAGAAAGGAAGATGCTAGCAGGCCCAGGCCTGCTTTTGTAACAATCCTTTTTTGGGAACTCCAGGAGTCACATGTGAACTACCTCATACCCCTAATGATCTAAGGTCCTTCCACTTGGCCCTGCCTCCCGAAGTTTCTACCACCTTCCAACAGTGCTATACTGGGAACCCACATCTACTCACAGAGAGCTGTTGGGGGACACAACTAAACAAACTACATACAAACCGTAGCAACTCTCTCTGTGGTTATTGGATTCTAATGTGAATTTTGGGGACACAGACATTCATAGCATGCATGGACATTTTGTGTGTGTGTGATGTACTGCGGCTTGAACCTAGGGGTGTTCTACTTCTGAGCTACACCCCAGGCCTTTTAATTTTTTATTTTGAAACAGGGTCTCACTAAGTTACCAAGTGTGCTGGCCTCCAGCTTGAGATCCTCCTGTCTCAGCCTCCCATGTACTGGGATGACAGGTGTGTGCTACCGTGCCAGGCTCCCAAAGATTTTGAAAACCTATATTTTCACAGAACAGTTTTGTGTTGGACACGGTCATTCAGCTGAGAAACATCACTGACCAGATAGGTGTTTTCCACAGAAAAGTTTTGTTTTCTACAAAGGCCTGTCAGAGATTTGAAGAAAGATGACACTGTAGGCTCTGAAGGAGTAGAAGAAGATCTCTTAGGGGAGAAACTTAACATTCTTGATCTGCCACCAACCCCCAGGGGTGGCAGCCCTGTGGCTGGTGGATGCTGCTCTTACCTCTAGACTCCCTCAAGTCTGCATTCCAGAATCACTGTTGAAATCTGGAGCAATTAAATAATCCTAAAGCGACACCAGGCAGAGGCACACTTAAACATCTTAGCATTAAAGAAGATTGAAGTAGATATGAGGAAACAAATTTGCAGCGAAAATGCCCACCAACTCGGAAAAAAAATGATTATATATTGCAAAATGTTTATCAGGGTTTTTTATGTGTATTTATGGTACTGGGGATCGAATCCAGGGGTGTTCTACCACTGATCTATGCTCCCCAGCTATATTTTATTTTTTATTTTGAAACAGGGTCTCACTGAGTTATCATACACTGGCCTCAAACTTGTCATTCTTCTGTCTCAACCTCCCAAGGACTGGGGTTATAGGTGTGCACCACTGTCCCCACTAAGCTTTGGGTTTGGTGACTATGAGGTTTTTCCCTATTTTTATTATTTTCCAAACTTTCGCAAATATTAATTATTTTAAAAACGATATTACGCCAGGCGTGGTGGCGCACACTTGTAATCCCAGTACTTTGGGAGGCGGAGACCGGAGGATCCAGGTTCGCAGCCAGCCTCAGCTTGCTATCTCTCTCTCTCTCTCCCTGTCTCTCTCTCTCTCTCTCTCTCTCTCTCTCTCTCTCTCTCTCTCTACCTAGTGAGGCCCTCCGCAACTTCGTGAGACCTAGTTTCAAAATAAAGTATAAAAAAATAGGGCCGGGGTGTAGCATGGAAGTAGAATGCCCCTGGGTTCAATCCCCGGTACTGCAAAAAAAAAAAAAACAAAACTATATTACTTGGAAAAAATAAAACTTTACAGATATATTGCAAATATAAAAATAGTATAAAGAATGTTCCTAGGTCCTTTATGCGGACTCTCCTGTTATTAATATTTATCCCATTTGGTGCATCATCTGTGTTCTCTCTTTCTCTTTCAACCAACATGCACACATACGTTCCTTAACTGTTTTTAAATGAATAATATCAGGCTGGAGGAGAACACCCCAGGAAATAAACAGCCATCTCCAAACCGCACCCATTGTTACGAGTTTAAAGTCAAATAGTTCCAACTGGCTGCTGTGTAATGCAGCCCGTCCACAGGCTGCCATGTGCAGAAGGAATAAGTGGTGGCGCTGTAGAACCGATGATTCTTGTACTGCGTGGAGTGTTGAAGAGCATGGAGGAGTGGGGATGGGAGGTACAGGAGAGAGCAAGAAGGAATGCTCAGTGGAATGAAGAACATAGCAATAGAGACAAAGTGGAAACCCTAAAGGAAGAGGAGCGTACTAACAAGTTGTACTACACACGTAGGTAAATAGCGTTTATTTAGGCAAGAAAGTGAACAGCGTGCGCTTCCTTAGGTGACACATGGCTTAAAAGTAATAAGACTTCTGTCATGCGACCATGACTGAACCATGCTTTTCCAGATGGGTTTTCATGAACAGTAAAAGGAAGCAGCAGATGCCCATGTTTTTCATGTGTTTTAATTCATTTCCTTTTGAAATGCATTCCATTAAAAAAAAAATTGTGTGTGAGGAATTTTTCTGGTACCTTACTGTGCCTTGCACATAAGAGACTCTCAATAAACGCTGAATGAATGAATGAATGAATGAGTGATAGTATCTTCTGGATAGCAAAAGAGGTGGCATAAATCAGTGAGTCAGAGGGTTTACTACCAAAACATTTAGATTGAGGAAGCAAAAAAAGTTATTAATATATGAATAGTGTAAAATTGCTGGCAACAAGAATTACAATAATAAATTAACATATGTTTAATGGGGCCATATGCATTTAATATTTGCCATATGCATTAGCCCCTTAGGTGTAAATCAACAGACTTTTTCTCTTAGATTTTGGAGAACTTAAAGTCATGAAGCCGTCTGTTTTAGGGAGCTGCCACTTGTGTAAGCTTAGGTTTGCAGGTAAGTTGTCCTGCTAAAGCATCCCTTCCCTTAAGCTGCTGCTTCCTGCCTTGGCTTTCATGAGCAAGTCTTGCTTAGTTTATTTTTCTCCTGCCTTCTTGATCATTACATCTCCATCTCCTTTGTGTGTTCCTCTTCCTGATTGGTTGCCCTGCCCTCATCCCCACCCCTCTGCTCTCTCTATTCCATCATGTTGGTAAGTCCAGCCTTGCCAAAATGCAAATCAGATATTATTTACCAGGAAAAATCTACCTTCAGCATATATTTTAAAGTTCTCAGCATGGCATCAAATCATTTCAGTATGTGCCCACATACATATCCCATCTCATATCCTCCTTTTCCGTGATTTTTAAGTTCTGCCATAATTAATTATCATTCTTCATATGTATGGTTGCTGTTTTAATCACATGCTTGCCTTCATAGTTCCTCGGCTGAAGATCCTTCCCTTTTATGCCTAAGGTGGTATTCGACCTTACAGCTCTATCTTATTTTTGGAATCTCCCCTATATCCTCCAATTTTTAAACCACTATTCCTTTTATGTTACTGTTGTGCTTTATATTAGCATTAAACATATTATTTTGTTCCAAGTTTCTGTCTCTCTAAATGTGAGCAGAAACAGGACAGAGATCTGGTCTCATTCATATTTCATCGGCATTGTTATCAGACATAAAAGAAGTGTTTGCTGAATGGGTGCTTACATGAATATGTCAACTCTTGACCTTCGTGTCTATCTTCTTTGTCCATCCTAATTTCTTCTCAGCTTTCTGGGCTGCTGCCATGCACCATATCAACCTCTCCACAACAGGCATTTCAGGCCTTCATGAATATTATGTTATATTCTGATGGGCATCCATTATCTTCATGGTCGGGCTAACCCTTTCTGGGAGTCTGTTTTCCGGTGTTGCACAAAAAATCTATATAATTTAGAGTATCATCAACAGACGTACATCAAAATCCAGAGTTCAAAAGAGAACTTGACATTCACATTAAGCAAAAAAGAATATTTGCAAGCCATGCTATGTTTCTTGATAACCAATTAACATACTGCACACTATTCCTGTGAGACACAAACTGTTTCTTCCCCATCTTAATTTGCTTAAAAATAGACAAAATAAGATAGATGAGTTTATGCTCAAGGTGTATGCTTTTCCCCCTGTGGCCAATGAACTAATTTCCCTTTCACATTTGTGGAGTATTGATACAATTATTCTTTCATCAGACATGAAATTTGAGTGTATAACCAGTTTGTGGAAATCACCTAGTAATTTATTAAGTTGATAATGGCAATTAAGTCACAATTGCTTCTGAGAAATATAAATTGACTTTCTGTTTTAAATGGATAATTTAACATTTCAAACCGCAGACATGGAGTGTAACTAATTTCTGGGATAAGAGGTTTGTTTCTTCTAGTATTAAACATAAAAAATTCAACCATTGATAATTCAGTAACTAATTATTAAATTGTTAGATTATTAAGTTTTTGACACATCTTCATTTTTTCCCTTTTCTGCTTACATTTTTGACTATTTGTGGATGCAATGAGGAAGGGATTTTAGGCAGAAATATATCAGCAGGCCCACAGAGTTTTTGTTTTGTTTTACCTACTTAAAAGTGCAAAAATCATTCTTAGTTTGGAGACCATACAAAACGAGGCAGCAGGCATTATTAGGCCAATAGACATTGTGTGCTGACCCTGGTTTAATCAAACCTTGAGACTTCCAAATTTTCATGGAATTTTGCTTCTAATACCGCTGCTAGTGGTGACATCCACTTCTCCACATAAAATTTTCTACACTCATGTGCACACAGTTGCAAAAAGCCTATTGACTTACACTGTGGAAATTTGAAATAATTTACTTTTAAGAAGAATCAGGATTGTAGGCTTTATAGTGGAGGTTTACCAAACAGAAGTGTTGGCTCTCCCCCAGCTAGTGTCCCTCCCTCCCACCAATAGAAAAACTAACATTTGTCATCATGGAAGATGTCTCCACTCCAGTAATTCGGAATCTCAAGCTCATTGAGTAGTAGCAAATATCAGTGCAGACCAAAATGCATGTATCTAACTGAAGGGCCATCCACACATACACATCTGCAAATACTGGGTTCACTGTTGTGCCCCGTTGTGCTCCAGAAGCCTTTTGACAAAAGTTGGGCAAAAGATAATATCACAAGCCCTAAATCAGCTAATTAACAAATATTTATCAAATGCTTATGTGTGAACACATACACACACGTACATGCACACATGCATACATACACACTATTAACACTGCATGAAGGACAAGAGCCAAATGGAAAATTCAGATGATAAGTGACAAGGGATTCAACAACAGGAGTTAAGTGGGTACACAAGAGAGTCAAAGACTGTCTTCTCTGCATATGGTCAACATGTGCTGTGGAGAAGCATCAGGAAGGAAGGGACTGAAATAGTCAGTAGAGTAGAATTAGTAACACCTGAAGGGTACTAGGTGTGGTAATTCAATCAGAGCCCACTTTGGCTGGAGTCCAGGGTTTGTGAGGAGAGAGTGGAAGATGAGGTTTGAGATGTAGAAACTGGAGTTAGATTGCTGAGAATCTTGAAGGCCAGGAATCTTAAACATGGAGTAGAGGTGAGATTATATTTCTTTCAACTATTCTTGCTGAAAATTACACCCCCATTCTGAAGGTCGGATGTAAAATGCAACCTATTGCTTTGTTCCATTGTGAGTTTTGATGTGTCTCATATAAGGAATATAGTTCAAAGAGCATTGGAGAGCTACCAGGTCAGATTCTAGCCTTTATAAACTGTCAGATTGTATGTGTAGACAATTCCAGACCATGCAGGGGCCATTGAAGGTTTGGGCCAATGAGCAGAGTATGGTTAAGCGACATTTTTACAATAGTGTATTACGAAAAAATTAGTTGTACAAGGAATAAGGATAATTTAGCTTAATGATCTTAATAAGGGGTAGAACATGAAATGATCATACAAAGTATCACATAAAAATCTATTTCAAATGTTTTGATGGTTAATATTTATTGCTTACTTATGTCACATATTATTCTAAGCTCTTTAGATATAGTCTTTCATTTTCTTAGCAACCCTATAGCATAGGTACTGCTAATATTCTTGTCTTTAAAATGAGGAAACTGAGGCACTCAACATTTAAGCAACCTGCTCAGCGAGGAAGAATTATAGCAGAGATATTTGGAGCTATGATTCTAATTGAAGCCATCGGTCTTTGTCCATTTGTGCCACTATAACAGTATGCCTGAGAGTAATTTATGAAACACAGAAATGTATCTTCTCATTGTTCTAGAGGCTGAGAAATCTAAGATTAGGATGCCAGCATGTTTGCTTGTCTATGAGGGCAACTCTCTGCTTCCAAGATGGTGTCTTAATGCTACATCCTCTGGAGAGGAGAAAAGCTATGGTCTTACACTGTATCCGGGAGACAGTCAAGTTACCTCAGTGCTTTGTGAAGCCTCTTTTATATGGGTCTTAATCCTCTTCACCTCTGAGAGCCCTCATGGTCTAATCATCTCTTAAACGGTCCACTTCTTAATATGACCACATTAGCAACATGTGAACTTTGGAGGGGACAGAGTCGAACACAGCACCATCCAGCCCTTAACACCAGTGATGTTTTATACCCTGGCCTCAGATTACACTGATGTTTGAGCTTTCAAAAAAAAAAAAAAAAAAGAGCACGAAAGAGAACAGTGCATGGGCTCTGGACTCAGAAAGACTTCTCAACGTTTGCCACCATGTAGCTTTCAGCAAGTCGCCGAACCTGTCTTAGCTATACTTCTTTCAGTCGTGAAAATGAAAATTTTTCTTCCATTCTATTTCTCCTTAGTGTACTAGGAAAACGAAGTGAGATTATGGGCTCTTGTTTCCCTCCCGACATTCTACCTCCACAAAATCGAGATTGTTCAGTTTTGGAGGAAGATGCAAAGTCCTTCCTGAGATCTGTTACCCTGGAGGTGGCGGTAGCTTGCCCAGCTGGTCACGTCCAGTGGCAGGGGTGGATTAGCGCCTGTGTTTGACCCTTGCAGGGTGGAACTTGGTTTCTCTTTCACAAGCAGATGGTGGCTAAGGCGTGGGAGTGGTTGAGCTCTCAGATATTGAGGAAAACTGCTGAACGCAGGAGCAGGACCTCCAGTCTAGCCATTTACTGGGGTAGATGGGGGAAGAACTGGGAACTGGATGAGAGATGGAGAGGAATGAGGAGAACCACAGTAAAGCAGGGTTTTGTAAAGCACAGGGGAAGGCTTAGTGTAGGGAGTGGTTGATACGAATACAGAGGTTAAAGATGGAGACTGAATAAGAAAAGTCGTCAACAAAGTGTAGAACTCAAGGAGAAGGAAACCGTCACATGACTTTTTTTTTCTAGTAAAATCTGTTCATCTTTGTTAAACTCTTTAAAGACTTGATTTGCTTAAATGCATTTTGGACATGCGCTAATCAAGTAAATGCATCGTGGGCACTTGCTAATCAATGGATAATGTAAAGCTAAGGATTATTAACATTGCCCTGCTTTCCTGTGATTAGCTGTAAACTGACATCCTTGTTAGAGCCTGAGAATGTGCTCATGAAATGTCACAGCCACTCAGCTACACGCGCAGGATGGAATTAGGGAAAATGAAACCGGCTTCCATTACATTTTACAATCCAATAGGTCCAGCCTGGAGCTGAACTCCCTCACCTAGTTTATTCTTCACCTTTGATAAATAACTGCCTCCCCGAATATCAGTTTCTCCTTTCAAATAAAATTAATGTGGGCTTAGGTAGATTTTGCTTTTAAAAATTAAACATCTAAGGATAAAATATACTCTTTAATTATCAAGTCATTATCTTTGTCATTTATTTCCAATTAAACTGAGCTGTTTAATTACAAATAATATCTTCAGTAGATAAGTGGCATGATTAGTTTATTTTTAAGTGTATGCCTGAGAAGGAAGAGTAAGTTATCAATAAAATAATTTGCAATTTAAAAATTAAGGCCAATCTGAAATAGTGGTTAGAGTTTTTCTGCAGCTTCATAAAACATAGATGATTAAAACTCAACTTAGTATCTTCTATTCCTAATGTTACCCCAATTAGGTCAAGAGAAACTTTTCATGTAAAGATATAAAAATTTACACGGGGAGAACTTGGCATGGAATGAAAAATATGAAAATATATCAGTGTTAATTATTGATACACTACAGGGAGAATAAGTGTTTAAAACTGAACAAATAACATGCTTTTGACTCAGACACCTAGGTTAATTTATTAAAACGGGCCTGATTTATGCTTTTATCTCTGACTGTAGTCTTTAAAAGAAGTATTTAAAGCATACAGAGACAGAATGTTGACCGTGCTTCATTGTCAATAGCTGTCTTTCATTCTCAATTTTCCGTGCTGTAAAATTCTTTTTTTCTCCTCCTGTCTGGGAGAGGCTGCCTGGGGAGTTACTAGTCAAATATTTAAAACTGGATAATAGACTCTTATTTTTCTAAAGTCTGTAGTGAACAATCCGTAGGGATTGTTTGTTTTGTTGTATGTTGTTCCAGTGCAGCAATATAACATAATAAATGAAATAAAATGCCTTAACAGATCTTGATCTCACCTGGGCTAGTGATGACCTTCTTTGACTTGGGAAATTTCTAGAAGGCCAGTGCAGCATGAAGCTCAAAGCAAAACCAAAGCTTAGGTTTCTGTAGGCTTGCTGGGTCACCTTCAAGTTTCATGAGGCTAAGAAGGCGCCGTTACTTCCTGCTTATGTGGCTTTGTACCACTTTCCTCATGTCGCAAGAAAGGGAAGATTTGAATTTTTACACTTGGGAAAAAGAAGAAGGAAGGTTTCGGGTATTAGTGATTCATGAAACCTACCCAGTTATGCCGTAAGAGAAGGCAAACTACAAATTTAAATGTTTGATGGTAAATAGAATAAGGAGAATTGATAAAGGTAAAAAAAATGGAAGTAGAAACATGTAGATATTGTTGCATATTCCTGAGAAAAGCGCAGAATAATTAAAGGAGAAATATTTCCTCACTTAAACATGCATTGCTAGTTAGGTTTTCTGGTTTTTATTGTTTTAATGACTATAAGAATGAAGCATTCCTTTAGAAGAATGAGTTTGACTCATGTTAAGCTCCTTTTTGAAGTTTCTGTTTTTGAGATCTTTAAAAAAAAATGAAAGTGAATGGCCACATAAGGGCATGTTGACATTTATTCTTCTGCTTGTTTGATTCACCTGGACAGCAGGTGGTGAGGGTCTGGTGTTTATGAGGGAGAAGAGCACAATTTATTATTTCCCTTAGTTGCTACCTTGAACTATGAAGGCAGTAAAAATCCAGGGCACATTTATTTTCAGGGTTATCACAAACAACAAAAAACCATACAGGACTTTCTCAACCCACTGGTGTTTGCCTTTTTTCATGCTTATAAATTAGACTTGGAGAAGCAAATTGTTAAATCACTCCATACTTTACATGATCAATTTTTTTCTTTGTTGTCTCTCTTGACATTTCGAAAATTCTGTGCACATTCACGATGGCTATGTTGTCCTCTAAATGCTTTAACCAATGTTGAAAACCAGGGAATCTAAAGATGATAGATAAGATTTTTTCCCCCTACTTTTTAACAAGCAGTATCTTGGCTACTAAAGAAAAAAAGCATCACTTTCCTCAGCCATGCATTAAGGGTCTTGGGAACTTAATTTGTAGTTTAAAAAACAAAAGACGAAACACTCCAGTGGTGCTGTGTGTATGCAGGAGCCTTTCCACTGATTTCATGGTAACTGAAAATATTACTTTTATGCACCAAATCTTACCAGGTATGCTAGTCTTTCTCAATTACTGCTTGAATGTAATGAGATACAGGCTCAGCATTAAAATGTTTAGTTGCTAGTGAAAGAAAGACTAAGCTGTATTTGTGTTTTCCTTCTGGGTGGAAGAAAATGTATTATATCTCCCATTGACCAGTTTGAAACAACGGTGAGAGAGATTAAAAGTGGAATAAAGTATCATTTTATGTTTTTTTATTTTTTGCGAAACTGGGGATTGAACCCAGGGGCATTCTACCTCCGAACTACACCCCCGGCCCTATTTTTTTTATTCTTTATTTTGAAACAGGGTCTCACTAAGTTCCAGAAGCCTCACTAAGTAGCTGAGTCTGGCCGCGAACCTGGATCCTCTCGTCTCAGCCTCCCAAGTACTGGGATTACAAGCATGCACCACCACGCCCGGCTTATCATTTTAGAGCTTTCATCCCTGGTGGTTGTTAGCTGCCTTTCACACCTTCGTGAAGTATGAATCATATACTACTGCTGCTTTAGTTTATGTGATGGGGAAATGGCTATTGCACTAATCCCCTCATGGTGATCAGCATCATGAAAGATGCATGAGGGAAGCCATATAATGTGATGGCTAAATGTGTAGATCTGGAGCCCCCGGCATGCATCCCAATCCCAGCACCAAATGTGCAGAGCACATTTCTTGCTGTATCTAATAGACATCTAGGTACATTTTTTGTCTCTTCTGTTTTGTGATTATTATTGTACCTTAAGCCTTCCCATTGGACATCCCTTGTATGTATGAAAGCAATTGATTTTACATATTAATACAGTTGCCTATACCCCTACCTGATGTTCATACACTTATAATCAACTTTATACCAGACTTCTCCACTCAAAAGAATCATAAGCACTTTACCTGTGTTCAGGGGTCAGTAAACATTTTTTTTTTTTTTTGCAGTACTGGGGATTGAACCCAGGGGCGTTCTACCTCCGCACTACACCGCCGGCCCTATTTTTTTTTATACTTTATTTTGAAACTGGGTCTCACGAAGTTGCGGAGGGCTTCACTAAGTAGAGAGAGAGAGAGAGAGAGAGAGAGAGAGAGAGACAGGGAGAGAGAGAGAGAGAGACAGAGAGAGAGAGCTGAGGCTGGCCACGAACCCGGATCCTCCGGTCTCAGCCCCCAAAGTACTGGGATTACAAGCGTGCGCCACCACGCCTGGCATATAACATTTTCTTAAAGAACCAAGGGTAAATATTCCAAGCTTTGTGGGCCAGTCTTCTTTCTAATTATTCAATTCTTTCATTGTCCTGTGAAAAGTAGACATATACAATAAATAAAACACAGGCTGTGTTCTAATAAAACTTTATTTATAAAATAGGAGGCTGACCCCTAGAATGTAGTTTGCTTACACCTGCCTTGTTGATGTTGCCCATGTTTCCCTAGAAGTCTAGGTTTTATCTGTGAGTTCTTCTTCCTGGTTCTTACAGTAGATATATATCTCACAGTCTATATATATAAAATAGATAGATAGATAGATAGACAGACAAATAGATAGATATAAAAATTAAATCTTGCCAGACTGACTTTCTCAATGTTTCTGAGTCTAAGCCCTTCTCTCTATTCATACAAACACAATTCTGATTCGTTCTCTCCTAGGAGTTCTTATGGGCACTGAAGACTTGGTAATTGCTCCCCTGCCTTCCACTTCCAGCCCTGTCAAAGCTAACTTCTCTAACTGTCATAGGGCACTTTCCAAAACCAAACAGGCATGTGCAGGATCCTTTCTGTATTTTAAGATCTTTGATGAGTCTTCCTTGCACAATTGGAAAGCATCTTAGCATGGCACACAGTGTCTTCAGGACCTGGGGGTTCTCCCCTCCAGCTTTGTCTCCTCCTCCCATTTGTATCCATTCAGGTATTTAGATAAGCAGGCACCAGGGTAGCTGGGATGAGATGTGGAAGGAAGAATTGCCTGTGAAGGATAGAGAGGGAGAGAACTAGAAGAAATAGGCAGAGAGCGCTAAGGGACGGTGATGCAGGCCAAACACCTATGGAAGGAGAACGGGAAAGAAAGAGGATCATGTGGGAGAGAGCCTCAGCATAGTTCTGCAAAAGTCCCATCAGGCAGGTGGGGAGTCCAGATCAGCGGCAGCAGATGCCTGTCAGAGGAGTTTCCATTGGATAGAAATGGCAGGATTGAGGTCAGTGATCATAGTTCCTCTGGCCAAGTGCAGCCTCTACATGAAACTGTGGTGGATCTCCAGGTGCAGCTGGTGGACACGGTCAGTTAATTATGTTCCTGAAGCAATTTCTTTTTAAGGATAACTGCTTGGGGCACACCCATGGCACCATGTATGTGACTTCACCCTAGCATTTGAGCTTCAGTAGACTTCTTGTGATATTTTTTCATGGACTATGATATCTCTCACCTCCAAGTCTGTCTGCCTTGTCCCTTCCTGCTCATGGCTTTGCTTGGCGCATGACTTTTCACTCTTTATATCTGTGCTGAAGAGCATCCTCCCCTAGAAAGACTTCTTCGGCCACCTCCCAGCTGTGCAAATCTGCCATCACCAGTAATTCCATAACATCATCAGTATGTTTTCCACATTACAATTGGTTATACATTCTTCTTATTAGATAGTCAACCTCTTGAAAGAAAAGATTACTGGGGATGTGTCCTAGACACCCCAATGGGCACCCATGCATTGAATGAATGGCCAACTCTCAATCATCCCTTGGAAGTGTGAAGTAACTCAGGTGACATAAAAGAGGACAAGATGACAGATGATACTTAGGCCATTATATTTAGTTTAGGATAATTTCATAGTTTTTTAAAAATAAGAAATATATAATCATAATTATGATTTCTTAGTCTTATTTTAACTGAGGCAGGCAATCCTATATAGTGGAAGGAACACTGGGTTTGATATCGAAAGACCTGGGTTCAAATCCTGATGTTTTTATTTACTACTAGAATGACCATGGGACAACACCTGTGACATCATTTTCTCATTCAATAAGATGGAGATAGGAAGATATGTGGACCCTTCGAGCCATGTGTGATACAGTCGACTGCTTGCTTTGTCAGAGGTCTTTTTACTTCTTTCTAGCCTGTATGAAGCTAACTCAGTGTCCTGTAATTATGCTTAAATTTTAGATCATGTGATTTTTCTCCTTGTAGAGAGAATGAATGATAGAAGCAATTTAAAAGCAGTGTTCTTCTAACAATTGTATATGTAGTGAGTACAAGTGAATGTATTGTTCTGGGAAGTAGTTTTGAACTATATGCTCCCCTAAATTATTTCAGGTTAAATTTTTTTATAGAGTTCAGCATCAGAGAAAATGGGAGATCAATCATGTGTGGCTACAGAGCTGGGTACAGCACTGAGTTGGTGATAGGATAGGATGCTAGCCTCCTTTTCTTGGGGATACCTTATTGTGGCTGTAATATTTCTGAGTATGCATTCTAATTGCCTCTCCATAAACTATAAGAGTGAAAATAATATTTAAAGATGTTAATTAAAAATAATTAAAAATCATAAAGCACAAAATATTTTGCAAGTCAAAGGAGCAGAATGTGTTGCCTGCAATCCCAGGACTCAGGAGGCTGAGACAGAAGGATCACAGGTTCGAGGACAGCCTCAGCAACTTAGCAAGACTTTAAGTAACCTAGTGAGACCCTGTTTCAAAACAAAAAATAAAAAAGGCTGGGGGTTTAGCTCAGAGTTAGAATGCTGCTGGGTTCAATCCCCAGTACCAAGAAAGAAAAAAAAAAGGCAGAAGAAAAAAAAAAGGAGATTAGAGAAATTAAGTTAAAAGAATTTAAAAGGTAAGAAATACAGGCCCATAATTTAAAAGTGAACTAAACTGAGATCTAAGAGAGTAAAGTAGCACTTTGCATGTGCTGTGCGACTTGGAATTGAAACAGTGGGAATACTACTTCTTAGCTACAGACAAAAAGCAGTCTGAACTTAGCAGAAGAAAGAAAGACAGTCTGAGCTTAGCCGAATCAGAAGCCGCACAACGAGCAGATGTCTGAAAAGATCTCTGTGCTTCTCAACTGGTGAGCTGAGGCGGGAGCCATCTCGATGAGACCTGGCTGCAAGAATCCTGGAGTTCTCGGTAAATAGTGCTACGCAATCCCAGCCAGCGCTTGTTGAGTGGCCTAGTGAGCACCAGGCAGATTGTGATTGAAATAGGCCCAGAGAAGATTGTACTCAGGGGGTTTTGGTCAGGGACAGAGAGAGGGCAACATGCTTTCTCTTTGTGTCTGCACGACCAGCCGAAGAGGCTCTAGGAAACCTAACAGTTGGGCAGGTCTGAATGTGGGGCCTAAGCCTTGAAAAGCCATATGCAAAGGCAGGGGAATCTGTGGGACCTGCAGAGATCCCTCCACCCAGGAGGGATCTTTGATGAGGCCCTGTGATCCAGACCCACAACAGATATGGCATCTGTCTGGCCATCAGAGTGTGCCAATATAAACTCTAGAGTAGATAGAGTCTATACTTTCCAGTAAGTTTCAAAATTCTGATGAATCCTAGATCTCTGCTGCTGGAACTTCCCATTTAGAACTCTGCACCAGCCCCACTCTGGGTGCCTGGATCTATTCTGTTTGGACAAAACTCCGATAGATAATACTTCCCGTTCCATCTTACCTTGTGCTTGTGAGCAGGGAAGCTGACACCCATTTCATCCATTCTCAGTTCCAGGGTACTCTAGTCAGCAGCATGGCAAGCAACATGAAAGGAGAGCCAGGCGTGGTGGCGCACGCTTGTAATCCCAGTATTTGGGAGGCTGAGACCGGAGGATCCGGGTTCGTGGCCAGCCTCAGCTACTTAGGCCCTCCACAACTTAGTGTGACCCTGTTTCAAAATAAAGAATAAAAAAATAGCCGGGCATGGTGGCGCACGCTTGTAATCCCAGTACTTTGGGAGGCGGAGACCGGATGATCCGGGTTCGCAGCCAGCCTTAGCTCTCGCTCTGTCTCTCTCTGTCTCTGTCTCTGTCTCTGTCTCTCTCTCTCTCTCTCTCTCTCTCCTTAGTGAGGCCCTCCGCAACCTCGTGAGACACG
>PVJS01029614.1:0-24650 GCA_004027185.1 Glis glis
GCAGAGGGCCTCACTAGGTAGAGAGAGAGAGAGAGAGAGAGAGAGACAGGGAGAGAGAGAGAGAGAGAGAGAGAGAGCTGAGGCTGGCTGCGAACCTGGATCCTCCGGTCTCCGCCTCCCAAAGTACTGGGATTACAAGTGTGCGCCACCACACCCGGCTTCCCTCTCCCCTTTCTACATGTACTATAGTATTTCTTGAATAAGTATTAGCACAAACAGCTAGACTGATTCCTATTTGAGTAAAAACATCCCTAATATATTCATTGATTAGTATATGGAAAATATATATTATATATATATAATATATTATATAATATGTGGGGGTATAAAAGGAAAAATATATTACCCGGCTAAATAAATGGGGAGACACATTTAAACAGATCAATTACATTCAAGATTGTCCTTAAGCAATAAATCTAATTATTGCTTTCATTTAATTGTATAAACAAATACCCCCCCAACAAATACACCGCCTTGCTGTGTGCACTGCATGTGTTTGCAGAATAACATCAATTTTGAATTAAGGAAACATTCTACAGTGAATAATCCAGATGTATGATACCCCACAGTGGATGAAGTCACATAAGATATTTAGCTATTTGATGAGAAAATGCCACAGAAGGATAAAGTAATTGCAACTGTAGGCTGCCCTAATGCAATTCCTCTTACAAGGAAACTCGACAAGTTTGTGGATTCCACTTTTCCACTGAAAACAGTAGCTGGCATCAATGTCTTGCAATGGGAAATTGGAAAGGGGATGTGCCGTCTCTTTATTTGCCACTGGTGTGAAATGGGAGAGCTTCTTAGATCAATGGCTATGGTAGATGGACTTCAAAGATAATAGCAACTGCTTCCCTTCCTGTACCCTCATGCTGTCCCTTACATCAGGATGTGGGATCTAGTTCTCCTCCACTCCAAATTGAATTAGTAATTTGCTTGACCAAGGGAATGTTGTCGCAGTGACATTCTGGACCTTTGAGGCTCAGTCTCTTAAAATTTCTTTCTTCCTGGGTCTCTTGCACCCTCGTGTTCTCATCCCAACTCCCACCCTGTGAGAAGCCCAAGCCACACAGGGAGAATGTGTGTAGGTCTCCAGCCTGCAGCCCAACAAGCTCCCTGCCAACTGCCAGAATCAACTGCCAGCCATGTGAGTGAGCCATCTAAGATGTCCAGCCAACCGAGGCTTCAGGACCACATGTGCCATCTGACTACAACTGCATGACAGATCCAAAGCGATAACCACCCAACAGAGCCCAGTCAGCCCACAGAGCTGTAGGACACAGGAATACGTAGCTGCATTACCTTGTTTCAAGCCACTAAGTGTTGGAGTGGTTGGTTATACAGCAATGGGAAAGGAAGAGGAGAGAGGAGAGCAGAAAAGAAGTCCCAGGAAGGTCTACCAATTATACACATAGCACTTACCTTAGTCCTAAAACATTTGCATCTCAAAAGGGAGGATCTAGCCGGGTGTGGTGGCGCATGCTTGTAATCCCAGTACTTTGGGAGGCAGAAACCGGAGGATCCGGGTTCGCAGCCAGCCTCAGCTCTCTCTCTCTCTCTCCTTAGTGAGGTCCTCCGCAACTTCGTGAGACCCGGTTTCAAAATAAAGTATAAAAAATAGGGCCGGGGGCATAGCGCGGAGGTAGAACGCCCCTGCGTTCAATCCCCGGTACCGCAAAAAAAAAAAAAAAGGAGGATCTAACCAAGGGGGAAAAGTTTCCAAGATTTAATGACTGTTCCAGGTGACCCAGTTAATATGGGATGGAGTTGTAGCTTGAGAACCATATTTAAGTTACTAGATAATATTAAATCTCTCTTCTTAAACTAAGCAATGAGCTCAATCTGTTTATTAGACAAGTAAATGACTATAGAAGATGGTAAGTGATCCCATGAAAATAGAAATTCTTTGATTGATATAGGATTCAAAGTTGGTTTTGAGTCAATTACAGATTATCTTTATTTCATCCAATGAAATGCTGTCTCTTGATATAGACTTTAAATTTTAAGATTTAAAATTTTAGGATCTTCTTGAAATCTCTACTCTTTTGATTGTCATGTTTTTCATTTGAATAATTAAATTTTGAATTATTTAGAGGAACAATTTTTTCAAACTGTTATTTTATTTTTTAATTTACAAATAATAATTGTATATATTTACAGGGTATAATGTGAGGTTTTGATATATGTATACATTGTGAAATGATCAAATTAGGCTAATTAGCAGATCCAAAATATTGAAATCAGTATGCTAAAGGCATGCCTGCACTCTCACGTTCATTGCAGCATTATTCACAATAGCCAACATGCAGAAACAAACTAATGAACTTTACACACAATGGTGTACTATTCAGCCTTTAAAAAACTCAACACAAATGGATCTAGAGGACATTATATAAACTGACTAGGCAGGAGCACAGAGACAAACATGGTATGTATGATCTCACTTATTTTAAATTCATAGAAGTAGAGAGTAAAATGGTGGTTACCAGGGGACACGGGTGGGTATGGATGGGTAAAGGGTGGATGAGTCTTCATTCAATAGTCACAAAGTTTTAATTAGGAAGAATAAATTCTGTTCTATTGTATAACATGATGAGGACAGTTAATAATGTATATTTCAAAAATAACTAAAAAAGGCCTTTAAATGTTCTCACTATATAGAGGAATAATATTCCAAATAAAATATAAGCTATTACTTTATTTCTTTGTTATTTTAATAAGTGACATATTTATTTACTTAAATTGTGTTAATAATTTTGTTTTAAATGAACAGAAGTAGGCCAGAGTTTTCTGTAAAGAAGCAGAGAGTATTTTAGGGACTGAGGATCACATTCAGAATTCAAATGCACATGATATACATTCTTACTTTTCTTTATCTTTTTCCTTTTTCTCTTCATAATCTTTTAAAAATGTGAAAAATATTCTTATCTCCAGGTTTGTGAGCCATAGTTTGCCAACTACTGATACAAAAAAAACTTTATCATAATGTATAGTAACATGAGAAATTGATAGTATTTCATGAATAAAACAAAATGTTGGTCAAATATGATTTTGAAAATGCTCTATTAAACAAAGTTAGGCATTTCTTCATTTCAGGACTTTCAGTGCCTTTTATATGTTACTGTGAATTGAAAACACCCAGAGGCAGATGTAGTACCGAACATTTCCTAAACGCATGTTTAGCTTTAGAAATATCATTTATAATATCATCTTAAGAGGATAGTTTTTTCTTCATAAACCCTCCTAGAAACACACTTTGAGACAAATGGAGTACAATCTGAGTTCTAAGGAAATTACTGAGGGTTATATATGGACTAAAGAGAAGGCTGAAATATTAATTTTATTTTAGTCCAGCAAGCAGTGAGCCCTGGTTGGTGTGCTACTGCTTGGAATTGTTTCCATATTGAAATTTAGCTCCTCAAATTATCCTGTATCATGCACCTCTTGCACACTGCTATGGTGTCCACCTGAACACAGAAAAGGCTTCTGAGAGGTGTCTGCCAACTTTTTATGGATGGTGGGCTGATGTTCAGGTCAGACCAAATAGCAGCCTCCACACTCAGAACTAACTGCCAACCTAGAAAATTACCTCTCTGACTAGAAAGTTGCTAAAAACAAAGTCACAATTTTCTTTCCTTTTTTTAAATGTGCCTGACAACTTTAAAATAGAAACTAAAGAAGAATGGTATTCTTCCCCCTAAAGTGATAAAAGTCTGGATAAAACAGGAACTAAAATAATTGGCTAGCATGAAAAATTTTGGTGACTAGCTTTTGTTGCTGGTGGAATTTCATAACCCTTTCCTCAGGGTGATTGAGATGTTATTCTACTAATGGTACTTTTTCCCTCTTATTTCCCTTTTCTTTTCAGGTCTTCATTTTGTCATCCATGTTACAGGATGGTATAGTCAAAAGTACATAGGTTTATGTTGCAACTCAGTTATACATTAATGATGAGACTTTAGGAAAGTCATTTAACTTCACTGAACTTGTTAGTTCTTTGTGAAATTGAAGTGGAAAAAATTAAATGATATCACCCATGTCAAGTTTTTCTCCTGCCATATACATTGTAGGTGATTAAAGATAATTTATTCTCTCAGCTTCTGCCTCTCATTCCCTGCTGTCTAATTAACTCTCACTCCTAGGCCTGCACAGCACAGCACATTTTGAGTAGCATGAAAAATCAACACTATGGGTATGAGCCCATAATCGAAGATAATAAGCAGAAGTAGCCATGGCTAGGAGGGTCAGTTTTCCT
Source organism: Glis glis (assembly GCA_004027185.1). Lineage (NCBI taxonomy): Eukaryota > Metazoa > Chordata > Mammalia > Rodentia > Gliridae > Glis > Glis glis. The sequence goes on from PVJS01029614.1 coordinate 4,256, forward strand.
TATTTTTAAGGATCCAACAAAGCTTTGTGAAGACGATCCAGAAATTTGTGATCCTTAAAGGTGAGAGACTGAGTTTTAGAACAAATGTGGTGAGGAGATTGGTTTCTGCCAAGCGATTTTCTCCTGGACAAGACTATTTTTGTGAGCTACAGAGCATCTTAAAGGCTTTCTACAATCTTTGAAAACCCTCCTTGGCTTTTCCTGTCACTCAAGTCTTCCTGCCAGTTTCCATTATTGGAAGGCAGCAGCTCATTTACAGTCAAGACACTCTTTACTGCTTGTTTTAGCAATTCTGTAGCACGTGTTTTGAATTTACGTTTTTTATATCTCTAACTCTATAAAAGCTCAATCAAGGAGATGCAAAGGATCCAAATAGCTGTCAACGATGCTTCCCAAAATATGATTTCTGTATAGTAAACTGATTCTCAGTGGCCATTGCTGAGCAAGACTTGACCAGACACAGTTTCTGAAAAGATAGAACATTAAGCAATACATTTGTCATGGGGAAAACAATGTTTCAAAGAACTGTGTTTCAAAAAATAAATCAAATACAGATGATTTCTCAAGGGATTCTGACTAAATTTTAAAGAACAGATAATTCTAACGTTTATTGTTTTAAATGTATCTGAAGCTCAGGAGAAGAGAAAAAAAAACTTGGAAATCTTTCTTTCTTTGGAAGCTCTATAACATTATCACAAAAGTTAATATGAAAAAAGAAAACTCCAGATCAATCCCATCTTGAGAAGTTATACAAACATCCTGACAAAATATTAGCAGGCAAAATGTAGCAGCATATTAAAAAACACAAAATAAGATACAATTCAAAATTCAAGAAATATCAATATTAGTAAATTTATTAATAACAGTTATTCTATAAACAGATAAAAGTGAACATTCATCATCATATATGCTAAAAGGCATTGATCCATATGAATCAAATCTACTCTTGATTTTTTAAAAAACACTATAAAGTAGGAATAAAACAATGCACTTAAATATAATAATAACAATTCAAAGTCAGTACGAATTTTTTTAGAGAAACAAACACTAAAACACATTTTTAGTAATATCAAGCATGGGAAGAATGCTGCTATTATCATTACTATGTAATATTGCTCTATAAATGCCAACGAATATAATTAAATATGATAAAGAAAAATAGAGTGATAAGCCAACAAATAAAATAATCAGGTATAAACATTTAAGTGGAAAATTGGAAAGAATATAAATAAAAACTACCAAACAATTTAAAAATTAAGTTTCAGGGTGCAAAAGTAATTTGCATAAATCTAAATAGTCCCTATGCCTTCAAATAAGCAGAAGATATAGTAGAATAAGAGACATAGTGTGGAGTAGCAAATATAGAAAGGATACATAAAGAAATTTAACAAAAATATTCATAGTTTACAAAAAACTGTAACATAAAAAAGAAGATAAAAATGAAAAACTCCTATGTCCTTAGCATCATAAATATATTAAGCACTCCTGGGCTAGCTATATATTAAAGCTGATATAAATAAAAAGACAAACCCTTCATATGGAAAAATAAGCTAGTAAAAATAACCTTGAATGTTAAGGAGGAAATAATAAGGAGGACTCCAAACAAATATAGAAACTTACTATATAGCCACAGGAATTTAAGTGGTGTGATCCATGAATAACAGGAAGAGAGAAGTTCATAAATATGCATATACAAATGGCAATTAAATATTCTATAAAGATATTTCAATTTGGGGATGTAGACAGAGATGCTTATTCAATAGATATAATGAAGAAGTTTAGTAGCCTTCTGGGAAACAGTGTATATAGATAGATAGATATGTGTGGTGTGTGTGTGTGTTCCATTCCCTAACCTTAAAGTAAAATAAATTATAGATTGAAAAAAGTACACTTATAATAGCAAATAAAAATAGAAAACTACTAAAACAAAGCAATTTTATATAACTTTGAGGTGATCCAAGTTACTATTTACGAAGTCAATAACAAATTTATAAACCCATCAACATGGAAAAATAACTGGTGGAATGATGGTATAGTATATTCTAGGATACCAACCACATGGTTCCTCCAAATCAGGACCGCATTCAAGAAAAGGGATGGATCTCACAAACCCAATGCTGACCAGACGATGCCAGGTGCTAAAGAATAAGACTAGATGATTCCATTTGTACAAAGTTCAAAATAAGTAATTTGAGTGTTTAAGCATGCATAGTTAGGTGGTAAAAGAACAAATAAAAGCAATGAAGATCACCAAGAAGCTCAAGCAGTAGTTAGCCTTAGTTGGGGAGAAGGGTTTCTGGTTGGGAAGGAGAACACAGGGGACTTTTGAAGTCCTAGCTCTTGATCTTGACAGGGAGTATGTGTGAGTTTAATTGATTCATTAAGCAGAATATTCATTTTTATTTTTGTACTGGTGCATTCTAATTATACATAAGTGTGGGATTCATTGTGTCATAATTGTACATGCACATAACATAATTTGGTCAATCTAATTCCCCAGCAAGCTAAACATTTGTATTTTGTACACTTCCAAACTCTGCATGATATTTCACAATAATGAAGTTTAAAAACTAAAAAAAAGCCTCATGATAATATTTGTGGCTCATGGCACAAAAGAATTCATTCCCTTAACATATGAAGTTTCTATGAATCATTAGAAAAATCCAATGGAAAAAGTGAACAAAGTATATGACAGAGTTCATTGAAAAGTTCCAAATATTTAAAAATGCTAACTATACTTACAATTAAAAAGCTGTAAATTAAACTTTGACATTAGTATTAACAGATTTGGAGAGATCACAAAGTTTGAAAATATGATTTATTGGTATTTAGGAAAAAGTTTTTCATTGTTGGTAAAAGTATAAATTGGAGCAACCTCTATGCAACCTAAAAAGATGTATCAAAACTAAAACTGCATATAACATTTAAAACAACAGTTCACTTTCTAGAAATTTATTCTTTAGATAGGTATGTATGAAGTCATAGATATATAGCATCATTCCTTGGAATATTGTTGCTAGCTGCAAATTGTCATAAACAACTTACATGACTATCAACAAGGATCGACTAAATAAAGTATAGGTAATTGTAGAATTAAGTACTACACAGCCATTTAAAAATCTTGCAGATCTATTTCAACTGATAAGCATAGGTAACATTTAAAATTTTCCAAGGACATAATTGCATGTATAATGTGCACTATTTGTGTGATGATAGAAAAATAATACATATTTTTGTTATAGGCTGGAAGTCATTATTACCTCTAGAAAGGACAGTGCTATGGCTCTCAAACAAAGAGGAGGTGACCACATCTAATTCCTATCCAGTACTGTCGATATCCTTTCCATCCATTCTGCTTCAACATTTTAATTACCCCGGCTTTATCTAATGTGGAGATTTCCTTTCTGTTTGCCTGTCTTGTATTTCCTTCTTGTTTATAGTGATTTATGAAAATAAGGAGGTTACATAGAAATTTATGCCGTCATTTTCAAACCAACAATTTGGATTCCCTTATGTGCCTTTGGTATTTTTAGCCATTTACATATGTCACCTATTAAAAATAAGAATATTTTTAAATATTTTGTTATTTTATTTTTACATTTTAAACTCATGGTGAAATTCACATAACACAAAACTAACCATTTTATTTATTTATTTTTATTAATGTGCTTTTATTGGTGCATTATAGTGTCACATCTTAATGTAAATCATGTTGACAGTGGCATACATGCACTCAGCGTTTGGTGGCCCTCCCCCCCCACCTCCCCATCTCCCCCCTTCCCAATACAGAGAACTGAAACTGGCGTTGGTATATTCACATATGTAAACATAGTCAATGGTAAAGGACTAATATCTAGAATATACAAAGAACTTAAAAGACTTTACACTAAAAAAAAAAACAATCAAGAAATGGGCAACTGAATGGAATAGACACTTCACTAAAGAAGAGATACAAATGGCCAATAGATACAGGAAAAAATGTTCAACATCATTAGCAATCAGGGAGATGCAAATCAAAACAACAATGAGATTCCATCTAATCCCAATCAGAAGAATATCTTTTTTTTTTTTGCAGTACCGGGGATTGAACCCAGGAGCGTTCTATCTCCGCGCTACACCCCCGGCCCTATTTTTTATACTTTATTTTGAAACCGGGTCTCACAAAATTGCGGAGGGCCTCACTAAGTGGAGAGAGAGAGAGAAAGAGAGAGAGAGAGAGAGAGAGAGAGCTGAGGCTGGCCGTGAACCCAGATCCTCCGGTCACTGCCTCCCAAAGTACTGGGATTACAAGCATGTGCCACCATGCCCGGCCAGAAGAATATTTTTTAAAAATCAAAACAAAAATTCAAATGCTAAACCGGGCGTGGTGGTGCATGCTTGTAATCCCAGTACTTGGGAGGCTGAGACCAGAGGATTCGCGTTCGTGGCCAGCCTCAGCTACTTAGTGAGGCCCTCGCAACTTAGTGAGACCCTGTTTCGAAAATAAATAATAAAAAATAGGGCTGGGGGGTGTAGTTTGGAGGTAGAATGCCCCTGGGTTTAATCCTCAGTACCAAAATAAATAAATAAATACATACAAACATACATACATACATACATAGTCAAATGCTTAGTTTTAGTTATTTAGCCTTCCTCATTGGAGCTAAAAGTTTTATCCTACAGGGCTAGGATCTCAGAGAACCATAAAAGGAAGGGAGTAGAAGGAGAGAATGATCATTCTTGTTTTTACTTTAAGAGTAATTTTTTTCTTTCAGCTTTATCTGTTAGGATTTTGAGTGGATGATGTCAATAAAAGTGGGTTCTTCTGGCTAGAAGTGTTTGAGGCCCACTGAAATACTGTCTCTGCACTTTAAGACACAGTGAAAGCACTTATATGTAAGTATTTACCCTACATTTATGGCTACTAAGCATAAAGTATAGTTTTGCTATTTTAAATTAGCCTTCTGGGTTATAGTTTTATGTTTTCTACTAACACCTCTTTTTTAGAGTTACTCAATGCTGAACCCTCGATGGGAAATACAACCCCCGGTTTTACCACTATTGCATTAGAAACTTTAGTCTGGTTTCTGCCAGTTCATTTATTGTTGGCACTCCCCTGAATACCTCATGGTAAAATTGGAAAGTTGCCTTTCTAATACATAAATTTTGGATAAAACCCATAGTCCAATGTGATATGCAGTGTAGCAATAAGTTGTGGTGTCCTGGCTCCATCCTTTCTTAGTATTTGGCTTAGTTGCCTCAGCAAATAATTACTCTTTTTTTTATATTTGTATAAAGCCATTTTTATGGATCACTATGTGCTGGGGAAACATGCCAAGCAGTCTTCCTAAGTCAATGTGAAACTATAACTTGCAGAACTCAGAAGTTTTAACTAAAGAGGGAGTATTGTCATATTGAATACGAATCAGAATAGTAGAGGTAAATACAATTTCCTCTGCATTTATAGGTTTTCCAGTGGCTACCTTTTAATTCTCCAATGACCATGGAGCCCAGAATTACACAGGGAAAGTGAGTGTGAGATGAGATTTAGAAGCATCATTTTTCTGATTCCTCATCAAATGCTAAAGGCCCCAGTTTTGATATTGCTGGTAAGGACTAAAGAATGGGCAGAGGAGACGGCATCTCTTCTTTGAATTCTATGCTGCAATCAGTTCCAGAGTGCAGAACTTTCGCATCATAGATGTGTTGTTTGTCAGAAAGGACCACATTCTCCATTAACTGAAGAAGGAAAGGAGAGAAAGAGAAACAGACAAGACAGACAGACAACCAGAGGTGACAAATCTTGGATTATGACCCTTTGGTGCCAATGTTTTAAATACCTGTCTTCTCTCCTTATTACTACTTCCTTCAGTAAAAGTATTTTTTGAGCACCCACCATGTGGAACTGTCTTCAAGTTAATAGAAATCAGATGATCAAATGCATCCTGGTCTTTGTTTTCTAGTATCTCACTGTCTGATAGTGGAGACATTCATGAATCAGAGAGAGAAAAGTAGACATATATAAAGAAGAATCTTGGGCCAAGGCTAGACAGCTACAGAGAGAAGTCTTTGATAGTCCAATTAGGCAGAGAAATAGGAAACATGTTTAAAAGGAGCTGTAATGAGGTCAGAGAAAGATGATACCATATTGGGATCCCTGGCCAGATCTGCACCAACTATGGCAGAAAGTTAAGGGAACCTGTAGGGCCTCCTTTTCTTCTACTTTTATGCAAAGCAATGAGAAAAATGGCAGGGGTTCCTTATATTATAGTCATCATATTTCTGAAATTCTCTGTCATATGCTTAATCCACTAGCCTGGAGTTACATCTATTTGAAACTCTGGAACTAATATCAGCATGGAAACTAATATCAGCAGGGAGGAGGGAGAAAGAGAGAGAGAGAGAAAGAGAGAGAGAGAGAGAGAGAGAGAGAGAGAGAGAAATTTCAAGTGACCATTCTTTAGCCATCTCCTGCAGTACCAGGTGAGCATCAGCATTTTATGAAAAATCTGCAGATTTAGAAATGCTGTACCTGCAAATTCAATCTTGTACTGAGTTTCACACATATTTGGTGATTATAGGGCAAAAACTGGAAAACCTATAAACTCAGATTAAATTTCATTCACAGGTTTTTTTTTTTAATTTTCAGCCTACAACACAATATTCACCCTTTGGTTGACACCATTGAGTTCTACAAATTATATATTTACAGATAATTTTTTAAATGCATATTCAGCACTTTCATCTTAGAATCTAGCCAACATTAAGTACTGTCATTTCTGCAAGCCCTAATTTTAATTACCATTTCTCCAAATATGTAAATCCACTGTTACTCTAATGGATGAATTTACTTATTCTATTATCCATGTTATCTGAGTATGCCTGCTACACATTGCAATTCATCAGCATTCTTCCCAGTACCCAGAAAAGTGATTGTTTGCACATAGTAGGAAGTTAAAGTTGAAAAAAAGGAAACACATAGTATTACCAGTCAAAGGAGGTTATCATATTGAATTAAATATATATAGCCACCTGGATATAGAATGAGCCATCCAGGATAGACACCCAGATACTAACAGCCCAACACCTGCAATGTAGAGAGAGATTCAGGGACTCTCCAAATTGGTTTCCAGATTCTTAAACATGAGTACTAACAGATGTATATTTTCTCGGGCTGGAAAATGTCATTTTGAAAATCATAATTGCAAGCTGCATTTTTCCCAAAAATTATAGTAGACAGCTGTTGTGGCTTTGTTGAGCATAGGAATATAACAAAAAAAGTAAGGCTAACCACTCTCTAGTTCTTCCCTGGGTACATCAGCCGACACCTCCAGCAGGTCAGAAAACCAGCTGACTTGTGGACATGATATAAACATTGCCATTTCTGGTCAAGTGACCACTGGAGAAGTGACCAGGGACGGCCGATAACTGCTTCTCAGGAGTTCTGCTGAACTCAGCTAATGCAATTTTGCTTGAAATTTAAATCAAATTTTAGTCTGTCCATTAGGAGATAAAGAACCTAATGCATCCTAAACCTGTCTGGTCTCCCTCCTCCCCACGCTCTCCCCACTTTCCTAGCCAGGTTCCTTTAATGTGAGGGGGAAAGAGTCAGCATTTATTGCTTCAGGTTCTGAGTTCAGACAAAATGTCTTTTCCTTCATCCACCAGGATGATTTTGTGTGGAAAGAACTCTACCTGAAGTCACAGAATTAACCCATTTGCTCCATTTTCATTTTCCTACCTATGGAAAGTGACTGCTCATTCTGTCTCCCAGACTCTTGTCCAGAATTTCAACTCATGCTATAAACATTGTAATTTCCTATATTGCTGCTCATATACTTCCCTGCCTGGTAAAATGCTTTTGAAATCACAGGGGGAAAAATGTCCTGAAAATGTAAAATTGACCTCTTTCATTTGAATATTATTCCATGAAGCAGTTGCTATGATATATTATATAATTACTATAACCAGTGACAAATTTCCAAAGAGTATCTTGAGAAGAAAGTGGCATTGTTTTCCATACCAATTATAATGTGAAATTCAACTAAAACCAAATTGTCAGGAAATAGTTCTAAAGCTTAAAAGCTTCATAAAGTTTTCATACAAATGCCATAGGTTGCACTAGAGCCCATCTAAACAGTACCTCTGTCTGCACTAAAATAATGTGAAAATTTAAAATCATTACCCATAGTATTATCTGTCTTCAGTGCCTAAAATGATGTTTAGGTACTTAAACATTTCAATTAAATGCACTTATTTATCTATCGTAATGTAAATCAAGCAATTTTATAATAAAGCATTGTTTCATGTAGAAACACAATTTGGGAAATTTTCAGCTGTATGATTAGTGTGTTTCCATGAACTCACGGTAGGTCTTCTATTTAAGTACAGCAGGTGGTATGCGTTCTTAGTGCGTGGCAGATCTTGTCCTAGGCATTGTGTACATATTATTTGGGTTATTTTCACATCAACCTTAGAAGGCAGGTGTTATTCTTGCTTTGTCCATTTCAGAGATGAGTAAGTTGAGACATAAGAGACTTAAATGACCCACAAAAGTTCTAATGGACAGAAAGTGGCCACAATGGAAGTCAGACCATCTCTGTAGCTTCAGCCTATAATCTGATCCATTCTAATGCACTGCCTCTGTTCTAAAGGCAGCCTAGCTAAGAGCTGACCCACAGTCATGATCTTGGTTCACTCTTCAGAATGGTGTAAGGAATATGTCAGTCAATGAGACTAATGGTCCTAGGACTCTGGGTTTCTCATGCCCACAAAATATTTACACTTTTCTTTTTAAATGGAGAACACGGGCTTCATGTTCCTTATTTTGCTTTCAGAGATTATATTTTTCAAAATATCATGAGATTCTACATCCATTCTCCCTATTTTGACAGAAAAGAGAGAAATTTTTAATACCAAAATGTTGAAAATTAATAATACCAGGAAAAATTTACTTTTATGAAAATGTCACTATACAGTCCTTTAATTTCTTTCTGCCATAGACTAGAAAAATAAAGTTGGCACAGTTTAGCATTGGTCCATTGACCCATTTTCAAAAACTTCTAATGTAGAGTGTGTAGTCTGTGTTGTCCTTTGCTCTTCTACTTTATTTTGGTTTGTTTTGTTTTGTTTTTTGTTGTTTCTTTACCCTGGGGATTGAACTCAGGCACATTCTACCTCTGAGCTACACTCCCAGCCCTTTTTATTTTTTATTTGGAAACAAAGTCTCCCTAAGTTGCTGAGAGCCTCTTTAAATTGCTGAGGCTGTCCTTGAATATATGATCCTCCTGTCTCAGCCTCCCAAGTACTGGAATTAAAGACATGCACTACCAAGCCCGGCTTCTTCTCCACTTTCTTAATTTCCTCACTTCCTCTTCCTCTTCTTCATCCTCCCCTTCTTCTTCTGTTCCTACTCCTCCCCACCTTCTTTTTCTTCTTTGTCCACCAGCAGTGGACATCAAAGATAATGGTTATAAAGGATCAGGGTCCAGAAAACCTACACATTTAACCATTTTGTGGATATTAAGCAATAATGGTAGATGGATATTATTAACTCAAGTATTCTCCTTCACTTCTGAATCAACATCTCAAATGTTCTTCCATTCCTGTGATGTCTCCTTGGCTCCCTCTTCTATATCTTCCTATGTGCAGGATTTCCTCTCACCCTTCCCAGACTCATCCCAATCTCTGAAGCACTTTCTTCAAATCAGTCCCTTCATCCCAATGTCACTCTCTGTGGCAGACCCTTTTGCTGCCTCTTATTTCTCTTCAGCCCTGGTCCTCCTTCCCTCTCATGTGGGGTAACTCTGAGGCGTATTACACATCATTTCCAAGAGCTTTCCTATAAGATTGAGCTCTGGTTTCTTCCGGTGGTCACTTACCTAATAACATATGCTTCCTCAGTTTCCTTCCCCCATATTTTCATGTTTCCCAGCATTGCTTTCCCAATAAGCCCCTTGCTCTGAAAGCCTTATCTCAGAATTTGCTGCAGGGGGGAGCCAAACTAAGATACTAACTTGATTTCAGGGTCCTGATAGCCTCCCACTGGTGAGTGATATTGATCATTACAAGTACATATCTCTCCATTTCTCTAATGTCGTCACCATCATCACAAAGGAACTGTAATCAGTGCAACTTCCCTCCTAATGTTGCTGAATAAAAGTCTACCAAACAGGCTGGGGGTTCATCCTGGCCTTCCTCGAGCCACCTACCAATCACTACTCTTTCATTTCAGGCCTTACATAAAGGAGCAATTTGAGAACCTTCATCTCTGTTGGCTGATGTGAAACACTTTGGTCATGCTAAGATGGTCCAGAATAGTCAACAGGGACTTCTGAAACTCTAGTGGCTGTAAACAAGAATGAACATTCAAACCTTGATTCACTGCCCTTCAAAAAAAGAATTTTCATGATGGGTAGAAGCCATTTTGATCTACAACACCACATTTTCTGCCATAAGTGAGCAAAATGAGTATATCATCTCTGAACATTCTTGATTATGCAAGAATTTAACATTCACTGATGCCTTGTGAACAGCACATTCAAGAATTTTTGTCCATGTGAAACTGGGTCTATCCATCAGAATTTTGCCTTGGGTTGCTAGGTATGAAAAGGCCACATAATATCTCATTTTCTTTGGTTTTTGAAGTACATATCTCTCCATTTCCCTAAGCCAGTATCATTCGGTATATATTTTTCTCCTACAATTTCCAATATAGAAGTACCTATTTACTATGACTTTGAAGACTAAAACCCCATTCAAAACAGATGCATTTCCTGTTACTTTTCCAGTGTATTGATAACCAAGAAATTCATTGACTACTGACCTGACTCCTCCCCTTTTAATTAAATTGTCAGGACAATAGGAAGTCAATCTGTTGATAAGGCATTGAGGAAAGCAAGTGATGCTACAAAACAAACCTGTAATAAGACTGGAAAGACCTAGACAAAGGAGCAGAGCACTGACCTGGCCCCTATGAAAGCACAGCTCCCCAAGCGAGAGACAGAGGGGTGGGACTGAAGTCTAACACAGATGTGCCTTTACTCCTAAAAAGTTAACTTGACACCCATTCCTGATTTGGTCATTTTTATCTCTAAAGAATAATTTAGGACTGAAAACGGAGTGTTAAAAAAAGAGAACTGCTAAATTACTGTTCAAGTTTAGTAAACCATTTCCCACAATTGTTCTAAATTCAAAGTGGTCACTTGTGACAAATAAGCAATACTTTGGACAAGTTCTGTTCTCCTTTCTAAAATGCTACTTAACATTTGAGATTGTGATTAGTGAAAATAGATTCTCTGACTCAAGGCGAAATTACCTTCTGTTAGCCTTGATGCTAGAACAGGTGGAGGAAGGAGGCTTCATGTTCCGCAGCTGTCAAAGGAGGTAAACAAATCACTTAAATCTATGACTAGTTACCAGCTAGAATCTGTTATAATAATCATGGTCTTTTGTGAAAATCAATTAAGTGCAATGCATTTTAATTCACTATCTCTGAGCCTCATGGCAATCTGCAAGTAGGTATTATTATTATTATTACTCTGTTTTAGCTAGAAACCAAAACCCCAAGAAGTTACATGTGCCCCAAAACCAATAACTAATAAGTACTGGAGTCAATGTATGAAGTCAAGTCTCCTGGATTCTAAAACTCATGATCAATCTGCTACTAACTCATAGTTTCCTAAGTTGAAATTTATAACACACTTTAGTAAATAGAAACTTACCTGGAGCTCTAGCTGGTAATGCAGATAAAAGATAAAGATAAAGAGGCCTCCGGTTGAACGGGTAGGGAAGGTCTTCAGTCTTACTCTTAGTTCCCTTCCCCATGCGCTATCCCTCGCTCCCGGTGCTTTCATGGAAGGCTGGGGCTCTAAGGAAACCCTGTGTTAGGCCTTCTATCCCAGCAGTATTTTCCACCAAAAACATGAGCATCCTGAGGCCTACTAGGGCTCACAGACCCAGACGCTCGCAGGTTCTCCCGACATGACCTTGCTGTACCTTTGAAGTCGATGGAAGTTCCCTTGCCTCCCTCACCATGAGTTTTAAAGTCATAGGTCTCTGTGGACTAAATCAATTATTTTTGTTTTTGTTTTGTTTCTTTGCAATGAATTTTAATGTTCATACCCAAATTCCAAAGTCAGATTTCTAAAGAATAAGATTAATGCAAGTCCACATAACTGATGGGGATTGGGCCCGCATTGATTGCTAATAGGTGTCAATTGCTGATGGTGAGAACAGGCTGTCATACTCAGGCAGAACAATAAAATCCTTTTCTCTGTCTCTAAGTTGTCAGCCGAGAGCTGCAGCCAAGGTTGACCTTGGTCAGCTAAAAGTTGGCTGTTAGTCCAGCTAAACACTGAATGTTGCAGGCACAGAAACATGCAATTAGAAAAGAATTATAGACTTTCACAACAGCTAAGACTAACATTAAAAGATGAAAAAGCAAGCTATATTAACCCAATATTAATTACTAATAACACAAAATAGTTATAGTCCCAAATCCTCGATACTTTAAAAGACTATATTCCTGTTTCTTTCCTTTATTGTAAAACAAGTTTTCAACATAAGTAGTAACTTCTAGCAGATAGAGATAAGGAGATGCTGAGAACTCACTGAGGACACAGGTGGGCAATACACATGCTTTAAACTTTAATAAAAACAAAGCGAGCTTCATGAAGCCCCTGACCTTGCCAACCAAGTAACAGATCTTGATCAGTGATGTCTGCCCCTGTGAGGATGAACAAAGAAGGCTAACAAGAAGGACTTACATAACAGAGATAACTAACAGAATTGTACCTGCTTTTGGTGGGAAAAGAAGATTATTGGTTAAGCAGGATGAAAAACAAGAGATAATTGATTCTTATAAAAATTGTATATGTTCAAAGGCATCAGTGCCTTACTTTCAAGGCACTCCACTGTGTCACCTCTGGCGTAGTGCTTTGATTACCCTGTCCCCCGTTTCTCTCTGCAATAATAAAACTTTGTTCACGCTTGCAACAGTAGTTCTGGCTAACTTTTTCTAAACTAGCTAAGAACAAGAACCCGCAGCATCGCTCCAAACAGTAACATAAATACTTGACAGTCAAGAAGAAGAGAAAGACTTCATTTAACAAAGAAACTTGATATAGCAGCTAGAAAGTTGGTGCTATTTACATTTTTATATAAACCCATATACTATGTGCGTATGTATATATATAATTATACATATAATTTATTTCAAGGTATAGTATATATGCATAGGAATATAAAAGGTAAAATTAAACTCCCCTATGTTTCTGGGTGTATTAAATATGAAATTTAAAAAATAAGAAACCCTATCTATGTGCTAAGGAATTCTTCTCCGGCAATGCTGGGCAGAATAGAATGATTTTTTTTTTATTTTTTTTAATTCTTCTCTCATTAGAAGAAAAAGGAATTTGCTTCTTCAGAGTCTCTGCGTGTCTGTATCAGGGCTTCACTGGCGTTTTCATCGTGGTGTTTATGAATCATAATGCAGTTCCACTGCAGTTTCTGACACACTCATTAATTTGTTCCCAGCGGCAGTTCATTACCAGCATCACAGCAAAACATGCTCTCTCCCTGGGCACTCGGGGTCCACCGGAAATTAAGCAGACAGGGCTGCAAAACTCCTCAGAGCAGCCAACCGGCTTCATCTCCCGCAGCAGGCTGGAGGCAAGACAGGAAGTCGGCAGGAATGAAAGGCATCGTGCCTTCCCGGATGGCTCTGCGACTTCTGAGTGCTCCGCTGACATGAGCAGTGATCTCTTGAAAAAGACAGGATCTTGCTGTCTCCATGCCGCGTCTTCTCTGATCTGCCTGCTCTGGGTGCAGGAGAGCAACAACTTCAGCTTTTTAGCACAGGGGAGGCTTAGCTTTTGCCCTTGCTTTCGATTGTGGTTCTGCTTCCTGCGTACGTTGACCCTTCCTGGTCAATGTGAGAGTTTTGAGCCCTGAATTGGAGCACATTATAAAATCTCCTCCAAAAGGGTGTAAAGAAAGCCGGCCCACTCCACCAGAACAAGCAGAGCGTTGCTGAATTTAGCTTTCCAGAAAGCACTATTTTCAAAAGAAACTTAGTGTTCTAGCAACATGCTAGAATGGGGAAAAGACTGTGTTATCTGTTAATTGGTTGTTGTGAGCAGCCTTGTAGGTTCCTGGACCATGACATGTCAGCACTGTGTTAAGAGGCAGGAGGCCAAGGTTGTAACCATGAGCTGAGCACTGTGGTCTCTGGGCATCTCAGTGAGTCCTGAGATTCACTTTCTTTGTTCAAATCTGTGGCTATTTCTATCTGTCCCACATGATAGCCAAAGTCACTGGGAAGTATGGATGAAATAGGTCAGAAAGAATGGCCAGCGATATTCATGTCGGATATTGCATGTTGAGGCACAGAATCAATCAGATTTGGGTTGACCCTGAGCTGTTTCATCTACAAAATCAGGATATGAAGGACAGGGGGCCCTTCTGAGCTTTAAAATAATTGATTTGAATGAGGTTGGCTTTTGTTCTATTCTAAAGTGAGAGTGAGTTGTATGCATGTGTATTCCTATCACTCTATACCTCAGTATGATGTATAATTACAATACACCAATAAAAATAAAATAAAGTCAGGTACAAATATGAGTTTCATGATTATCTTCAAGAGCTTGGGGAACAAGATACTACCTAGCAGACCTTCTCTATAGCCCACACTTAAGTCTGATGTGAAAATTCACACCAATTCTGATAATAAAGGCCTTGAAGGTAGACCAGGAAACTGGTAATGTCTATGAAGGAAGTTCTTCCAGGGACTCAGCCAAAACCAGGGAACTTATCCTTGGTTCCTCTCTCTTGCCTACATTTGAGCCATTAGCAAATTTGACAAGCTCCATCTTCAGAATATTCCAAATCGGACCACTAGCTGCTTGCTGACTCCACCACTTCCATCCCAATCCCAGTGCAAGCTTCCATATTCTCCTCCTGAAGCTCTGATGAGGCCTCTTCTCTGGCTTCCTGCTTCCACAGCAGAGGGACCATTGTTAAATTGTTAAGTGAGATCACATCAGTCTCCTGATCAAAAACATTGCTAGCTTTAAACAGAGTAAAATCTAAAATCCTCATAGCTACAAGAGCAACCTAGATAATCAGGGACATCAATGATGAGGGACACTGGTCTCCCCGCTCCAGATGCACCGACCACCTCACTCTACATGAGAATATTCACAAAGGTATGCCCTGCCTTGACACACTTCCACTCTGTTTCTGTCTGAAGGTCTCTTTTCTGGGAATCCCCAACACTTCAAATCCTCTCTTCACTAGTGTCTAGCTAAGATATCATTTCTGCAGATAGCCTTCCTTAACCACCTTATATTACCACTCTATTTAAAATAGTGTGTGTATCTATACCTGATTTCAAATTACACTACAGAGCTAAAGTAACAAAAATACCATTTTACTGGCATAAAACAGACACATAGACCAATGGAATAGTGTAGAAGATACAAAGGCAAATCCTCACAATTATAGCCAGTTGAATTTTGACAAAGTGCCAAAAACTTACTCTGGAGAAAAGAAGTCTTTTTAACAAATGGTGTTGGGCAAACTGGATACCCATATGTAGAAGAATGAAACTAGACCACTATTTTTCACCTTGCACAAAAGTCAACTCAAGATGGATCAAAGACCTAGAAATTTTGCAATTACTAGAAGAAAACATAGGAGTAACTCTCCAACATATAGGTACTGGTAGAGACATTCTCAATAAGACCCCAAAGCTCAGGAAATAAAATGGAAAATCATAAATGGGATAGCATCAAATTAGAAAGCTTCTGTGCATCAAAGGAAACAAGAGTCTGAAGAGTGTACAGAATGGGAGACAATCTTTGTCAGCTACTCCTCTGATAGAAAACTAATATCTAGAATATATAAAGAAGTCAAAAAACTTAACATCAAAAAGTAATCCAATTAAAAATAGGCAATTGAACTGATTAGACACTTCTCAAAAGAAGAAATACAAATGGCCAACAAATGTATGAAAAAATGTTCAGAATCATTAGCAATCAGAGAAATGCAAATCAAGACTACACTTGAGAATATATCTAACTCCATTTATAATGGCAATCATCAAGAATATAAACAATTATAAATGCTGGTGAGGATGTGGGGAAATAGGAACTTTTATACACTGCTGGTGGGATTTTAAATTAGGACAACCACTTTGGAGATCATTATAGAGGATGCTCAAAAGACTAGGAATGGAACCACTGTATGACTAAGCTATACCACTCCTTGCTATTACCAAGAGAATTAAAGTTAGAATGCTATAGTGAAAAATGCATACCCATGTTTATAGCAAGAACATTCACACTAGCCAAATCATGGAACCAATATAAGTATCTATCAACAGATGAAAATGGATAAGAAAACGTTGTATATACACACTTTGAATTTCCCTATGTTGTATAATTACAATGCACCAACAAAAGTATAGAAAATAAATGAATGACACAGTGCATGTAAGTGCATGCATACCTAAGTGTATGTACATTTTATCAATGTATATGCCTTGCTTTATCATCATCTTCTGTATATCAATTTGCTAGCTTTTCTATCATCTGCTTTGCACTCCTGTTCCTAACTAGCATGTGAACTTCCTCAGAATAGAAACTTGGTCTATTCGATTCTATTCCACTGTCCCAAGTAGTCTATGACTCATGTCAGGTGTTTAATAATTACTTGTGGAAATGATGGCACGAATGAATTAGTTCAGATATTATGATGACTGTTTTGCAGTCATCAAAGGGCACTATGATGAAGCTATTAGAAAAGTAATTAATTGACTTTCATGATTCAGAAGGTAGTCCTCGGCTGGCAGGTCATGCAGGCAGCTGCACTAACTAATGTGTGATGAAAATAGCCCTAGGTTGTGTGGCTAAATCCTCCATGATGCTGTAAAAGAGGTACCTTCCCCTGCACAGTGGAGATGCAATCCTTAAAATTCATGATGAAGCAAGGAGGCTAGGTGAATAATTTAAATTCCACCTGTGTTCTTCTCCATGCTAGTGATGATATGCTTTCAATATTCTTCCTCTCTTGTTTCCTCAACTATGTCTCAGACAATAATTTCATGCTACAGAGAATATGAATCTAACAGATGAATTTCCATCAAGAGTATAGTTCCCTCACTATTGATGTGGAGAAAAACCTAAACAAAGATACAGTAAAGCTTTATTTCTGAGGTTAAAGCCAGCAAAAGCAAAAGAGAGAGAGAAAAATTTATTTAAGGAATGGAAAAATAAATGAATATACCTAACTCATATTCTTTACAAGTTGCCTAATGTTCAATCGTATGTATGAACTGTAATGTATTCAATCCCTACCTTGTTGATACATTTTCCAGGGTACTTTCCATTTCCTTCCTCTGCAAAGGTGCAATAAACACTCTTCTACCCATACCTTTGCCTTCTTGTGCTTTTATTTTTGTGGGTAAAATTCCCCAAGGTAGGATTACTTAAACAATGGTATCAACATTTTTAATTTTAAGCAATATTGCTAGGTACTTTTCCAAAATCTTTTAGCAACTTTCTCTCCCACCAGAAATGTATGCCAGTGTCACCTCATCTTGCCTCCCCTCCAAAAAATCTGGTCTCTCATCATACTGGATTGCAAATCTGATAACTCAAAAAGTGGTCTTTCATTCTGTGATTTGTATTTTCCTGCATATGATTAAGAAACTTTTTTCTATTCCATTGACTTTTTTATGTTCTTCTCTGAATTGCCTATTCATACTACTGAGTTATTTATTATTATTATTATTATTATTATTATTTAATTGATTGAAAGGGTTCTTTGAGCAGTAGGACCAGTAGCTTCTTTCTTGTCATTACTGTTATAATTAACAATCTATATAGTTTAATAGCTTAATTTTCACTTTACTAATGGTATGTTTGCTATATTACTTTGATATTTATATAGTCAAATATTTCTATCTTATAATAGTTTCTGAGATTCCTGCCTTGCTTAAGAATGCCCCATCATGCTAATGTTATAAAAATATTCCCTTATAATTTACTATAAGATTATTATTTTGTTTTTATTTAGCTCTTTAATCCATCTAAAATATACATTTGTACATAGAGTAAGGAAGGAATTTCACATTTTCTTCCATACAGGTAGCAATTATCTCAGCGTAATATAGTCAATAAATTATCCTGAGTTAAATGCAATCTTTTTATGATAAATTCCCATGTATACCTGGTTATAATTTTTGTTTTGCCAGGGACTCTGATGGAAGCAACTTCCCTGAGAACCATTGAGATCACCTGAAATAAAACGTAATTTACTGACAGGAGCTGACCAGATAGGGGTCCACATGCTTTGTCAAACTTCCAAAGTTCCAATGTTCCAAAGAACTTTGTCAAACTTCTCAGACTTAGTCTGATGATAATTCAAGCTCTTTGATTAGATATCCATTTGATCCTTACTGTGCACCAGACACTTCTAAAAACTTTTTACAGATTGCTTTTTTCACTCTTTATATTAACCCTGAAGGGCAAGTATTATTTTTATCTCCATTTTCTGTATTAAAACCTGAAAATTAGAGAGTTTAGTTGCCCAAGCTCACAAAGATGGTAAATGCTGGGGCTGAGATTTCCAGTTTCCAGCATGAGCCCACAGTCATTACTCTTCACAACCGCATTCTACTGATGATGCTCTTTCATATTTGTGTTTTAAACATTCCATTTATCACAACACAGAAGGTGCATAGTGAATATTTGTTCAAATAGATTGAACTGAAAAAAATTAAACTTTTTAATCCAGCAAAGTTTTATAGCATTAGGAAATAATGACTTGAAATGAGTTTGCTTCTCAGAAACCCAGAGTAATTTCAAAACAGGGCCATTTCAGTAGCTGCAAAGAAATGTCTCTAATGAGTTCTGCTACAGAATCTTCTCCTCACCAGGAAATGATTGAAGACAAAGAGATAACCTCTCATTAATTCCTTATTAACTATTTTAATCAGGATTACATCACTGTCTTACTCTGAGCACAGACAATTGCCAGTAGGCTTTGGTGCTCAGATTCATTAAGCTGACAAGGTGGGAAGGACCTGACAGCCAGCAAGGTCGTTTCTGTGCCCCTGGAGCTGCATTTGGTGAAGATGTGACTCCCTCATTTTTCAGAGTGGCGATTTTCACTTCTGCTTTATTGCCACACATACCTCAAAAGCCCAGCACAAATGGCTTCATTCAGTGAATTCTCAAATGCCTTGCACTGTGCCTGGGAGCATGAGAGCCCTTTAGGGAGCAGGGCAGAGCATGCACAGATCCAACAGCGAGTCAGCCAGCTCCTGCAATGGGATGGAGCCCCCATCCAGCATGGTGCATGTGGTCTCCCCACCCACAAGGGTCAGGGAGGATTCTGCCTCTTCAGGTCTATCTCAGAGAGCAACTGATCTATCTCACCACTCAGAGCTTCGGGGAATCTGCTGTGTCTCTGTGGATAGTCTGAACTGCCCAAGTGAAAATCACTAAGCCTAGTGGTTTGAGGTCCCACTCTAGTAAACACTGAAGCTTTTCCTCTACTTAAGTAATAGCTCCAGGGAGTCCTTCTCTTTCCAATATGTGTTCTGTTCACTGCTGACAGAGCAGGTCACCATAACTTCAGGATACCTGGATTCAACTCTGGGCCTAGTGATCAGCAGCCATGGGATTGGTTCAGAGACTAATGCGCATGTCCCATTCAGAACCAATAATATACAGAAGGCCTTCTGGGAGATCATGTAATGCATGGGTCATGTGGAAGATCACACCCTGGGGAGTAGCTACCTGGGTTTCAATCACCACACTGCCACCTTCTAGAGGTGTGGCCATGAAACATTATTTACCTTTCTCTACCTCAGTTCCATTATTTCATACACAGGACTAATCTAAGTATACTTGTCACATGGAAGATGTAAAGATTAAATTAGTTCCTATAGATAAATTACATATTAAGTAGTGAATTAAAAGCTAATGTGAGTATTAGTTATTATTACACCCCACTCCCATTGAGATGCCTCAAAGAGAAATTTCTAACCCCTTTTCATGGAATTTGAAGTCCAGAAGATGTAAGGTCTAGAACCTCCATAGTGAACTTACATCTGTGAAGGGAGCAAGTGTCTGAAAACAAAGCAAAGATGGGCAAGATAAAAGTGAAGAGGCGTGTAGAACATGGAAACCGGCTCTGGTGAATCATTTAAGGTACAGACCAATATCATTAATGAACATAGATGCAAAAATTCTAAATAAAATACTAGCCATGCGCATTCAAAACCATATTGAGAAAATCGTACATCATGACCAAGTTGGTTTCATCCCAGGAAAGCAAGGCTGGTTCAATGTACGCAAAACAATACACGTTATTCACCATATAAATCGAACTAAAAACAAGAATCACA